>KZ506300.1:1903-17704 GCA_002844005.1 Limosa lapponica baueri | reverse complement strand
CTATTTTCCATGAAAGATATCTTAGTCAATTGAAATGGGTGGAATAGCAGCATCATGCTTTTTCCTTTTTTTCTTTTAAAAACATGCATTTCGCTGTTGGCTTTTGCTTTTTTTTTTTTGTATTTTTCTCAAGATTCAACCGTTTATGAGTGGTTTGTTCATGATGCTCAGCTTCAGTTATTTTGTAAGTGCCTTGTTAGGTATCTATTTATGTTATCTCAAGGTCCTTATACACTGATATGGTAGTTAAAGAGGGCTTAAATTACAGCGTTCCCTGTCCACATACACCAATTACACTTCCGTAGCTATTACTCTGCTTTAAATAAAGATTTATTATTTTTTTTAAATATACACATTACATGTAGAACATCAAGTATCCATAGGCTGCAAATCTACTACTGTGTGACACTATGGGAAATATATATAGCCTTTGGAGCAACACTGTAACGAAAATGCAGCAGTCACTGTAATACACATGTTGCAATACTCTGCACTTCTCATGTTGAGAAACAACTGCATATTGTAATTTGCAAGTATATTTATATTAATTTAGACTAGTTTTAATACACCCATGGTCACTGTTTGTTACCTTAAGATTCAATGTATTCTCATTAACCAGAATGATATTTTGCTGTGTGCTCAATAATCGCCACCAAGGGGTACTTGAAAAATATTTCTAGTCAATGACCCTTAAATACTTAGATAATTCAGAGCAATAAAATGAGAAGCAGACTTGCTTGCCACTCTTCTAATATAGCATGGAATTTTTCAAAGGAGCCTATAAGGTTTAGATACCTTGCAGGCTTCATACTGCAATAAACAGATTTGTTTAGTTTACTCCAGGTAACTCTTCAATCTTGTCTTGGCGTTTTAGCCACGACTCCGAGCCCAATGTGAAATGATGGGAGTCTGCCTCTAGGGGATTTTGAAGGCAGGGCAAAGAACTGATTTTATTGATGGTTGTGTTTTTAAATGGAAAATGGCATGTTGCTTTAAATAATCCATTTTTTCTCCTACCTGCTGTGGAAATGTTTTCTGTTTGTTAAGTCTGTGTTATGCTATATAAGGCTTTATTCTACTGAAAAAATTCCGTAACCTCTGGGATTTAAATTAATATTAATGTATTTCTGTGTACTGTCCCCAGGAAAAGAAAAGTACAAACCATTTCTGGGATGTGAATGGAGATGTATGTAATTCATTAGGCATCTGTTTTTAAAATCAAGCTGCTCACCAGGGGGCCAGAACAGCTCTTGGCTTCTTGCACCACACTTCACTTCCCCAGTCCTGCTGGCCATACTGTTCCTGATACAGGCCAGGATGCTGTCTGCCTTCTTGGCCACCTGGGCACACTGCTAGCTCACATTCAGCTGGCTGTAGCCCAACACCCCCAGGTTTCTGCAGGGTAGCTTTCCAGCCACTCTTCCCCAAGCCTATAGTGTTGCATGAGGTTGTTGGACCCAAGTGCAGGACCCAGCACTTGGCCTTGTTGAACCTCATACCATTGGCTTTGGCCCATAAGAAAATATATTATGCATGTATTTTCCTGCTCTCTGCCCTTCTAATCTCAGACTAGTCAGCACGTGTTTTGTGTCAACTGGTGCTGACTCGATGCAATCCAGGAAGAAAAGTGGAGCTGTTGGATCCACTGCTTGGGGTGCGGGTGTCTGTGCCCAAATG
Source organism: Limosa lapponica baueri (assembly GCA_002844005.1). Taxonomy (NCBI): domain Eukaryota; kingdom Metazoa; phylum Chordata; class Aves; order Charadriiformes; family Scolopacidae; genus Limosa; species Limosa lapponica. The sequence continues at coordinate 16,027 of KZ506300.1, read as the reverse complement.
TGTGTCTTTAAAGGTGGACCAATATCTTCACTGCCTTCTCATGCTGAAATGGGAATCCATCTCAGAAGTGTGTCTTCAAGCAATGATGGATGCAGTTTGTCAAAAGGCAGGGTACTGCCTAAGATTTAGGTATCATAGTGATAAATCTGGTGAAGATGTGACATATTGGGACAGAAAGATGACAGAATACTTTTTTCAGTCACAATTTTGAGGGTAAATCAGCATGAGAACCTGTGAGCACAAAAATTTAATGCTTTCAAAAACACCAGAATGTTTCATGTATGAAAAATTAATCACCTCTTCTGGGGAAACTTGCAGTAGATGTGAGAATAGAATAGCACAAACACAAACCAGCGAAGATCTCTTAGGTATAAGCACAGCAGAAGGACTGCAGGGAAGGTGATGCCACGAGAAATTGTCAGTGCAGGTTTCTGTCAGCAGATGAAAGAAAGCCTCCTCTCAGGAGATGGACTGCTTTGTGGGGAAAGGAAAGCAAAAGCATCTGTCCCCTTCAGCTCGTTGCCTTCCTGAACTAGCACCATCATTCCCTGGGCGTCTCCATCACCCTGCTATTCAGTTGGTCCACAAATCGTTTAATTTTGCTCTTTCTCTGATCCACAGAGGCAGGCAATCTATGACTACTTCCAGTTACCCTGTCAATTCAAGTAGCAAAAGACTCTGCAATTAGTCTGAAGGTTGAATCTATAAAGAAGACCCATTAAAATCTCAGGTATTGGTGAGGAGGCGATGGCTAAAAGTTCCTAAGGGCCTGGAAAATGAAACCGAAAAAAGTAACAATTAGAAATCCCATCAACAAAACATATAAGACTATGTAATAAAATGTATAAAAAGATTTCAAGGTCAGATACTCAAAAACAAGAAAATATTTGGCTTTGCCCCCTCTGTATTACTGTATAATTCAGGCTTCAGTTAAATGTGCATCTTATTTTCTGCCTGATCTCCATCTCATTCAGAAAGATTGTCCCTACGAAGCCTTCACATTCTCCGGCCTTACAGCCCTATATAGTATTTATCCTGCTCTGACAGTACCTTGAGAAAAGTACCCCTAAGAAGAAAACTCGGCACAGAAAGAAAGGAAGACTGCCTGCCATCCGGAGCACTGGACTGCAGGCATCTCCTCTGCCACGATTCCCCCACTCCCTTCTCTCCAATGCCGTCAGTGAAGCAGGCTAACAGACAGAATAAAGATCCAAAAGCTTCCTAGCCCATATATCAGACGCTACGTGCTGTGAAAATGAATCATGATTTCTTTCACCCTGTTGAAACATCAAGATTTTCTTCTAAGGAGATCTTGAAAACATAATGGCAAGACAATTGCTCTCGCATGCAGCTTTCTGTTTGTTTTTCAAGGGCACAATTCCACTGTAAGCTTTGTGCTGTCCTCCACAAAATCATATTTCTTTTTAACCTTATTCTGCTATCTTTTTCTCGAGTTTTACTGAGGTCTGAAAGCACTCAGCTGCTGTGGTGTAGTTTGTGTTAAATGCATGTTGTGGTTTAACCCCAGCCGGCAACTAAGCACCGCACAGCTGCTCGCTCACTGCCCCCCTGCCCCTGGCAGGTTTGGGGAGAGAATCAGAAGAATAAAAGTGAGAAAACTCATGGGTTGAGATAAAGACACTTTAATGGGTAATGCAAAAACTGTGCACACAAGCAAAGCAAAGCAAGGCATTCATTCACTGCTTCCCATCGGCAGGCAGGTGTTCAGCCATCTCCAGGGGAAGCAGGGCTCCATCATGTGTAATGGTTACTTGGGAAGACAAAATGCCATAGCTCCGAACGTACCTTCTTCTTCCTATTCCTATTCCTTTCTATTCCTTCTTCTTCCCCCAGCTTTATATACTGAGCATGATGTCATATGGTATGGAATATCCCTTTGGCCAGTTTGGGTCAGTTGTCCTGGCTGTGTCCCCTCCCAACTTCTTCAGTGCCCCCCGCCTTCTTGTTAGCAGGCCAGTAAGAAGATTAAAAGTCCTTGACTCCATAGCAACAACTAAAATATTAGTGTGCTATCAACATTGTTCTCATCCTCAATCCAAAACATAGCACTGTACCAGCTGCTGGTAAGACAGTTAACTCTATCCCAGCTGAAACCGGGACAATGCATAAAAAAAAGCACTGTGATTTGAAGAGACTCTCAGACTGCCTGACAAAAAAGATATGTGTCTCAAAGCAAGTCCCTCACATTTCCTCCTGAGAATAATAGATGTGGTCATTTCAGTTAGCCTGGATTCTTTAAAAAAAAAAAAGAAAGTAATCAAGTCTTCAGGTTTAAGGCTGCTTTGATGTGAAATATTTCAGGGTTTGTTCCACAATCTGTTCAAATAAGGGGTAGAATGGATTCCCCTTGGCTTTGGCTGGCTTTGGTCCAGCCAGTCTCTCAGTAAGCTGGAAGCAGCCACAGAACTTTGAAAGACCCATGACCGGGTGGAAGCTTCCACCCTCCCTTAGGTATAACTGTACTACTGTGTAGTACTGTGTGGGCAGATTTGGGCATGGTACTACATGCTCTGTTTTGAAGGTACCAGATGGTAACATGGTGATGAAAGGAAGTCCGTAGATCATCTTGCTCTTCCAGATGCATCCCTGCCTTGGCTGGTATATAAATTTTTAATGAAGGACAGCATTTTTTCCTCTTTTGGCCCGTAAATTGTTTATCTTGATGTAGTATATTACAATTTTTGTTTTCAAACCAGAAATGGAAGGGACGGTTTCTCTCAAGACAGCAAGCTTATGCTTTTAAAAGAATTTAGTTTCATAACTGTATTTACCCACCTTCCGTTTGTTTGCTTCATTTTTCTTTTTCCCATCCTTTTCATATTTATAATATTGGAAATGTTATTAGTCAAGGTAAAGATCAGTGCAAATATCAATGTAACTGTATTTCCTGCTGCCTGAATAAGCAAGGCTTTCTTCCTTCAATTTTTGAAGATAACCTTTTTATTTTTGTGATTAATTTTAGACTCATTTCCTTTATGCACTGCCAGTTATTGGCTGCTGTTCAGGAGGGTGTATGTGTGGCTTGAGGACATGTGTGCATGAAGGAACTCCCCCACCCACACAGGTGCTCAACAGGGAAGGTTGGAACTGCCCGTGGGAAAATCTAAAGAGCACATCTAATTTGGGGGCCGTTCAACATTAACTGCGCTGCCTGCCTGTGCTGCATCATGAAAGCCCTTGTTTGAAGGTTTCCTGTCCTGCCCTTCACTACTCTGGGCTGATGTTCTCTGCTGGATCACCTGCTTTCAAATGCAGCATGGCCTCGCCTCTTCTGAGCCCCTGGGGAGATGGGAAAGCAGTTGTGGGGTGTGACGCAGCCTGTAAAGCAGTCAGCTAAACCCCAGCCTGCAATTGTAAATGTGACAGTAGGGATTGGGACGGATATTAAACCTCAGATTTCAGGTCTTAAGCAAACCTCTAGTTGACTGGGACCAGGATGGGGTGACAAAGGACTTTTTTCGCTTCTTGCGGTCTGGTCCTGGCCTCGCTGTGCTGAGACAGAGAGGCGATCTCCGCAGGTCCGAGCGGCAGAGAGCAACATCCATTGCAGAACTTGATAAGCTCGTGTTTTAATTCTTAGTCCTAATAGTGTTATTAATTGCAGAGTAGCAGTGCCTATGGGTTTCAGCCAATCATGATTCAAAATTCTGTTGTACTAGGTGCTCTACAGTCATAAATGCACATTTAATGCCCCAACTGCTTTCTAATAGCTCCTTTAGGCTATTCTATTGATAAGCAACACCTGCATTTACTTATTGCTTTTGCTTATTTCAGAAAGATTTTTTGAAGAGCCAGGTGCTACACCGTTACCAGGAATCGGGTCATGGCAGATGCTTACTTTTCACAGCATTTGAAGGCAAACCTGCATCACCAAATGCTGTTATATCATAACACTATGAAAAGGAAGGAATACATTGTACCAATCTGTGTGCACAGTAAAGGAAAATGTTTAATAAGTCCATGATAACCTGGTTTCATTTATTGAAGCTAAATGGAATTTATGTAATATATTAAATTTCATGTGTAAACATAGCTGCGGATTTTTTCTTCAGGAGCTCAGGGTTTTGTCTCTCTCCATTGAACCTGGATGCTCGGCGTGTCTCTGAGGAAAGCGAGCTTGGCGATGCCTCCCTTGGAAAAGCATGTCACCTACCTGCCGATAAGCATTGATGCTCTCTGCCTACAACAGACACCGGCACTCTGATAATTGTTTCCTGACTGAGGTTTCTCATACTTCAGACTGTGAAAAATGTGTTGATGCAACATTTATGGAAAGGTCTCAATTTCACTTGGTATTTCAGTTCTGGCGTGGCCCTGGATTTGGCTTTGGAGTGGCATCAATGAACCTGGTTAATTCCAATGGAGGAGAAAAATCAGGTATCACTACTAATATCCTTACATTTGTCATCTGCTTAGAAGTTCAAGAATTATTAGAAATAAATTACTGGTATCTGTATCACTGATCACTGTTCTTAGGTTGTCACATTTGGGGCTCTCACTGAATCATATACAATCATATGTATGGAGCACGGATGTTTTCAGGCAGAGATCTGGAAACAGGGAGCTCAGGGTTCAGCTGTCTCCAGAAGGACATAGCATCCTTGCACATCCTGTGTCTTGGCCCAGGAATGAGTGTAGACAGTGTAGTGCATGCCCTAAGTGGCGGTCACAGATGGGAAGAAATGGCATAAGGCATCTTCAAACATTATTCCAGGCAAACTTAACATGGTGCTGCCCCTGTTGACTTCACTGACATGGATGAAAGCTACAGGTAGGTGTTCGGGAGGCATTGTGTGGCATCCATTTTACATTACAGCAGATTTCTTCTACTGTTAGCAGAATTTCTTCTACACCTTTGTGCCTCAAGTAGGTAAGATCTTTGGGCTTTTGTGAAACAAAAGAATAGAGTTATTAAACATGAATTTACAAATACTCTTACTTCCTAGGATAAAGAGTTGCGAGCCCCTTATCTTTTGGTGGCTTTTTTCAGTAGAATAAGGTGGCAAGGATATCTTTTTCCTGTTCTCCAACTCATAAATAGAGGCTACAAACTCCCTCTAGTATGCATGGCATGATAGCAAGAATTGCTGCATTAGCAAAGAACTGCTGATCAAAAGCTGAATTTCTATAAGCAAAACTCTGAGAGCTTTCCCAATCTCTTACTGTGCTGCAGGCAAATCTTCACAGCGCAGTCTGTCTATGGAAGAGGAAAGAAGCTGCCGCTGCCTTCCACTCCTCAGGCAGAATTCCTGAAAAAGCAAAAGGCGTTCATGCCTCATCCCTCTGCTTTTCCTTAATCTTCAGTGAGGTGTGCCTTTGAAGAACCCTCAGTATACCCCTATTGGTGTAGGACTCCAAGAAGGATGAGTAAGAGCAGGATGGGTAAGGGTTTTGCACAGATGCCAAACCTCTGCTGGTCAGTGATCCCTTAGTGATCCTAATTGATTGTCACAGGTTAGAACAAGCCTAGACTGCCCTGATTTACTGCCAAGGCCAGGATTGGAGCCACTGTGGCTGAAAGCTGACCCCTGAGATTCTCACTATGCTTTTGCTAAGACACAGTTTATTAAGGATCAGATCTAGCCCCTGCACCTCCCCCTGGAGAACACAGCAGGGAAACCTTGTCAAAAAGGTATTAGCCAAGGGGGTGGAGGGGCAGAAATCGGAAACAGTACAGCACAGGTTAATATAAACACATTTAATCCTTGGACCTCCTCTCAGCAGTAATCATTTCCATCTGTAGCACGTGCCGCTGTTGCTGTCAGAGTTGATCCTTGTCCAGCTGGCTGTTGCAACTCTCGCACAAGATGCCAGATCTTCCCAGAAGCCAGGATCATTAACGCCATGAATCACACAGCCTCAGCTGGCTCAGACCGCAGGGCTTTGCTACAGAGACCTTTGTGTCCATTCAGTTTCTGTTTTCTTTCTCACCTTGAGAAATTCAGTAGGGTTTGCACTGTCATGCCTACCCCTTTCCCTGTGCAATGTTTATCCTTATGCTTCTGACACATTTAATTTGTTAGCTGTTGTGCTGTTTTAATTGATATCTAAAGCAGATCCCTATGAATCCTGCAGAAATACGGGAATGCTTGTTTCCACTTGCCAATACATTTGCATCTATTGCATCTGTGCTATTTCATTTCCAGGGGTAAGGGATGCTGCCTTTTGTTCTGTGTTTATGAAGCACTGGAGCCACAATAAAGTGTTCAGGCCCCTGAAGTCAAATGGCAGCTCTGAGGTCCTCTTGGACCTGAGCCACCAGAGTAGCACAGATGCCCCCAGGAGGAGCTGTGCCCAGTTAAACTCTCAATGTGAACAGCCATCAATTCCTTCTTTTAGGTGGCAGGGAGAGGAAGACCTGACAGGCAAGAACATGCACAGCCCTATTCTGCATGGGACCATGACTCTTCTCTGCAAAGCTCTGTCTGAACGAGTGCTGCAGGCAGGAAACTGTGGGCAGGGTACAGGTCATAGGGGAAAATCAAAGCTATGCCCTAGACCATCATCAGCAGGCATAAGGATGGTCCCTACTCCTGGAGCTGAGCTTGGGACTCTTCTCAGAGCCTGGACAGTGGCAAGACCCCTTCTTGTACTCCCCTGGCAATGGCTCAGTCTATGCTACCAAGTTAGCCACTGTTTGAGCTTAATGCTCTGCTGCATTCATGTGTGCTCCTGAAGGGCACCCAGTCTTGATGAAGACATCCAGGGATGGAGATTCAGTTGCTTTCATTCACAATGTACTTCAGTGATTAATCACTCTCATGATGAAAAGTTGTATTTTACTCCCAGTTTTAATTTCCCCAGCTTCGGCTTTCATCAAGTGATCCAAGTTATGCTTTTCCTTGCTAGATTAAATACTACACTTCAGGACTTTCTTGTTCCCCCCCACCCAGGGCAGTATTGTGATTGTAATCACATCACCTTTCAGTCTTCATTTTGATACTCACTAAACAGATTGTCCTCTTCAAGCCTTTCAAGTGCAAGATGTATTCTTTGTCTCTTGGATCATTGTGGAAACTCTTTTCTGCATCGTTTTCAAATGTTTGCAAAGGAATTAGTAAATTAGTTCTAGTATGTCACTGGGAGCTCAGGGTGGGATTTCTGGACACTGTAGCAGAGCCTTCCCTGAGTTGCTGCTCCAGGATGGAGGCTGTCATGCTCTAAGCTTGTTCTGTAGTCTGTGTGTTTAGATATGGTGTTTTGCATTGAAACCTATTAATATGCAAATTTCATGGCCAGGCCCAGCTTCTCAGATTGTCTCTGTTCTGTATGTCTTCTTGTCTGTCTCAATATTTTCATCATTCTACCCATCTTTGTCATCTGAAAATTTGATCATCAAAGTTTTTGAAAGTACTTCTGGATTACTGGTGAAAACAATTGAGTTGTATCAGATCTAATATACTTCCATGCAAAAAAAAAAAAAAAAGGTTTCTAGTGAGAAACAATGTGATTAAATTGTGTTCTTGAAATCTGTCAGCCTGTCAAGTAAAAACCATTTATATGAGCCAGTTTTTATCAGAACATGCTGCAAAGCTAAACTGAGCACTTGAGTAAAGTCTATGTAGACTGCAGTACACACCTGCAGTTTTCTCCATTAAACAAACCACAGATCCTCAAGGATGTCTTCCATCAAACTGTATTGGTGGCATTAATCCTTCACTATCTATCAGTTGAATCTTGTATTAATTTCCTCATGATTTTACTTGGGACTGACGCTGACTTAATTTTTCTGGGTCGTCATCTTTTCTCTTTTTGAATTTTGGGATGAGAAAAATTCACTAGTGGTGCATACCAAAACTAATACATATCATATATTTTGAATTTTTGTCCTGTGCTGTGGTATCCACTCCTCAGGTGAGTGTTACAGGCAACAGATGATTTCGCACTTCTCCTGCAAACAGGTACAATTGAGCACTGTTACTTGATAATCAAAGGATAAATATTTGTTTGTTTGGGGTTTTTAACACTACATCTGCTTGAGAAAGCTCACTCCATATTGTTTTGAAGCAGAAAACAAATCAAACTCATCATCTGCTAAACACCTGATTCTGGCACTTTTTTGTATGTCCATATTGCTTTCTTCAGTAATTCTTTGACAGACGTTGTCAGGAAGAAAACATTTGCAGGAAAAAAATGAGGGACACAGTAGGGTTAGAAATAGGTGGCCTAAATTTGCAGAACCCCCCCCACATATTCCGAACACTTTAAATAAGGGATATTTTTGCAAAATTGCAGATGAAAATATCTGTATGTTAGCAGTTTTGTCTGTCTTTTGGTCACCAAAAAGATTACTTTTTTTAACCTCACACTTAAGAACCTTTAACATGGATGTATACATAGCTTTGCGCTGCCTATTGATTCTGCGGCCAGTGGAAGTCCCTGATCTCTGCTGTCATTGCACCACTACTGACTCGCGGGTAACGTAACGTACAAAAAAATACAGGCTAATCAGACTGTTGTTTGCTGGAGACTGAACAGGGGTTTCCAAACTTCTTTCCCTCAACTCTTCTTTTTGTGTATAAATGGTGAAAAAGTATTAGTACTTAAACCATTTAATTTGTTTTGCTCCAGCTCTTCAGCTTTGAGTTGTTGTAATTGCACTTGAGAATGAAGTAGCTTGTGTTTGTATTACTATGGGTTTTTTTCATTTTAGTTTTTTACTCCTAACAAGCTGGTGCATGCAGAAAAGAAATTAGACCACAGTGCTAAAAGCATAATATGAAGTTTACAGAAAAAGGATGCTGTAATTTGTAAGCAATCTAAATCTTTCTCTTTCTAACAGTTACTATAACTTGGAAACTACAAATGCACCTGCTGCAGCATCACTGGCTCGCAAATGTACCAATTAGAGAAATCAGGAAAGTACTAAATGAGGGAATAGAGCTTGACGGATTTTTATGCACTTCAGGTTTCTTGGACAATTCTCAGATGATAGGAAAATATGTCAAAATATGCTGAAGGTGCTCATTTGGATTCTGGAATTTTATCCCTTTATTTTCCCCTAGTCTGACTGATTCAGTGTTTGGATATACCCCTACTCTGAGCCAGAGCCCATCAGAGTCAATCCCAACATTTAACAAAGACCTTCAGGTGAGTCCCTGTTCCCCTCAGAGGAGCTTTAAACGTTTGTAAGAGTCTCAGCTGTACAATGTAGAAATTTAGTTCCCCTGCAGATCAGGAAAAAAATTCAGTGTACCTAGTGCATGTGAGAGTCTTATTGAGTCTTGATGCCCTCCACTCCATTTCCATTCTGCAAAGACTCAATTTGCAACAAATTGGAAGAAGCTCATGGGGGTTTGGGCCAATAGCACTCCAAAACTTCTTGGGTCCAAAATATCTCAATATTCAAGAGGAATGGCTTTACTGAAACTCCCTCTGTCATCTAGATTAATCTTCTGTTGTTTTATAGTTCATAAACAAAAGATTCAGTTCACTACAAATTTGAGAAAGAGTGTGAGGCTGCTTAATGCCTGTGAATAAAAATACCCATGAGGTAGAGAGGCAATTAAAAAAAAAAAAGGAAAAAACCCCACATTACCTTGGCTTGTACTTTATCTCACTGCTACCAGTTCTTTTTATATTCTGATTAGGCAGGCAGCATGTTGACACAGCCCAGACTGCATGTTCTTACATGAAAAAGCAGCAGTTTTAATTAAACACACTCGCCTCCTTTCTCAGAGTGACAAGCCTGATGCAATTTACAGTGTTATTCATTCTCCTTAAAAACGAATTTCTTATCTTTTTTTCCCAACCGTGAGCTTTCATTCTCAAATTCGTAATTTTCTCTACCTGCAGTATTTGCCCTGGTTCACAAGAACAGTGTCATATTAAGGTTCCTTAATTTTCCTTATGAATTATGTCTTTGGTTAGACCTCATATCAATATACTGGTCATTTTTCACTGAAGCCATTGCCACAAGGAGCAGGTCCAAGGGTTGAGGAAGGCCAGTCGAGTGAGGATGTAGATAATGGGCAATCTATATCAGAGATGCCTCCTCAGTCAAAGAAGCCAGATCACCCCCAGATCACCACCACACCCACACGGAGGAAAAGAAGGGTTATAGTTGGTGACTCTTTCCTGAGGGGAACCGAGGGCCCAATATGGCAGGTGGGCCCTCCTCAGAGGGAAGTCTGCTGTCTTCCTGGAACCTGAAACTTCCTGGCTTAATATGGTCCTCAGACTATTACCCGTTATTGATTTTCCATGTAGGTGCAGAGGAATCTGTGACTTGCAGTTCAAAAGCAACAATGAGAGACTTCAGGGATTTGGGAGGGTCGGTGAGGGAATCTGGAGCACAGGTTACTCTTTCCTCACTCCTTCCAGTTGCAGGCAATGATGCTGGGAGGAACAGATGGATCCAGTCGATTAATACATGGCTCTGTGTCTGGTATCACTGCCATAACTTTGGGGGTTTTGACAATGGAATGGCCTATACGACACGGGACGTGTTGGCATCAAATGGGAGACACCTCTCTCAAAGGGGGAAGAGGGTTCTTGCCCAAGAGATTGCGGGGCTGATTGACAGGGCTTTAAACTAGATGTGAAGGGGGAGGGGGATAATAATATCAGGCTTGTCGGTGGCAAGCTGTGAGGTATCACATCAGGGACAGAGGGACAGGGTGCTAGTAAGGGCCTTCAGCCTGTTGCCTGGTGATGCTGCACTGCAGTCAAAGTCTTATGGAGGTGAGCCAGCAACTCCTGAGGTAATTGAAGTCAAAAGAGAAACATCTGTGAGACACCTCAAGGGGTGTTCCCCTAAGAAGGTAGCACAGTCCAGCTGAAGTGCCTCTACACGAATGAACGCAGCTTGGGCAACAAACAGGAGGAGCTGGAAGCTACCGTGCTCCTGGAAAGCTATGATATAGTGGCCATTACTGAAACCTGGTGGTATGAATCCTATGACTGGAGTGTGGCTATTGAGGGCTACAAGCTGTTCAGAAGGGACAGGCAAGGAAGGAGGGGCGGAGGTGTTGCCCTCTATGTTAAGGAATGGTTAGAGAGTGAGGAGATGTCCCTAAAGCCCTCTCTGGGGTCAGATGAAGACAGAGTTGAGAGCTTGTGGGTGAGGATTAAGGGGCAGGCTGATATGGGGGACACTGTTGTGGGTCCTGTTTATTCCAGGCCACCTGGTCAGGAGGGGGAAGTTGATGAGGCCTTTTACAGTCAGCTGAAAGAAAGCCTCGCAATCACAGGCCTTGGTTCTCATGGGGGACTTCAATCACCCTGATATCTGCTGGGAAGGCTACACAGCCAGGCATGTACAGTCCAGGAAATTCCTCCAGTGTCTTGATGATAACTTCTTGACTTATGGGGTGGAGGAGTCAACAAGGAGAGGTGTACTACTGGACCTCATTCTGAAAAACAAAGAGGGACTGGTGGAGGACATTAAGGTTGGGGGCAGCCTTGGCTGCAGTGATCATGAAAAGATAGAGTTCAGGATCGTGGATAGTATATGCAAAACAACAAGCAGGACTGAAACCTTGGATTTCAGGAGGGATAACTTTGACCTCTTTAAGAAACTGCTAGGAGAAATCCCATGGGTTAGGGCTCTGGAAGGTAGGGGGGCTCAAGAGAGCTGGTCGATATTCAAATACCACTTTCTCGAAGCTCGGGATCAGTGCATCCCTAAGAGCAAAAAATCAGGCAAGGGAAGCAGCAGACCTGCAGGGTTGAGCATGGAGCTTCTGAAAAAGCTCAAGTGGAAGAAGGACATTTATACTGAGTGGAAGAAGGGACTGACCGCTTGGGAAGATTACAAGAATGCCGTTAGAATATGCAGGGATGAAACAAGGAAAGCCAAGGCCTCCTTGGATTTAAAATCGGTAAGGGATGTCAACAAGAAGGGTTTTTTCAAGTATATTGGAGGCAAATGGAAAACTAGAAAAAATGTGGGCCTGCTGTTGAATGAGACAGGTGCCACGGTGACAGAGGAATTTTATTATATTAAATTATAAATTATATTATTAAATTATTACATTAAATTATATTAGCTGTTTCTAGGAAACATTTTAAGATGAGATTGATATTACCAGTTTCCTTCTCTGCCTTTTGTAATGAAGTAAACAAGCCCAAAGAGCACTCTAAGCTGTGCAAAGGCTTTTGAGAAAAACATTTTGCAGGCTACCTGACAGCTGGGGTAACTTGAACTGCCAGGATTCATTTTTCTTAGAAAATCTGGAGCAAATGCATCACAAAGTTGTTCATTTAATGTAAGTGTACTTCCAGGCTTAAAAGTAAATCTGACCTGAAAACAGTACTCATGAATCATAGTCCATGGACATCTGTGCCAACAGTGAGGCAAAGCTGAGCAAAAATACATTTGCAAATTCTCTCCTTACTTCTAATTCGTATAATTTAACAAATGTTTACTATAGCTTTAATGGATCTAGTAAATCATGCCAAAAGATGCCTATGGAACTAATTTTCTAAAGCAATTAGAGATGACTGTTTCTTTAGTGTTTTGTTGTATCAGTACTCAGAATAGTGTCTCCAAATTGCCAAGGAGATATGGAGCAAATCATCACCGAAGGCAATGGGGTGGTGTTCAACCTCTTGCTTAGGGGTCTGGGCACCTGCTAGTCAGAAGGGTGCTACATCCCAGCAGCACTTGCTCACTCCAGTATCTCCAAGGAATACTGATGGTGTTCACACGTGGCTGCTGCAATGCATGGCTCCTCTAGGTACCTGGAACTGCATTCGTTTGGGGGCACCATACTGTCAGAAAACTTCTCTAGAGAGCAGACTGTCACCAGGTCTTAAGCTAGGTGGTCAGGCAGCCTGTCGGGAAGGCTGTTGTCTGAGTATAAGCAGTGGAAACCTCTTATCTTCTAGACGAGAGGAAGAGTGTGGTATCCTGTCTTAGGTTACAAGTGTTCCCAGCTGGTAAGGAGAGACCGAGCACTGTGCTGTGTATTGGGGCAGTCTCAGCCATTTCATGGGTGGGTCCTGTTCCTAGTCCAGTTCTCACCACCTGTTAAGTCAGCCTAAACACTGAGAGTCTGAGGTCTGGGTTTTCAGGGTTTCTTTCTTGCTGTTTTAGTTTTTTCAATTAAAGAGGAGATGGAGCAGTAGTATCCAGCTGGATGCAGGCGAGCTGTCCTTCTGCTTATGTCACTGGTTTTGTTTTTAATTTGGTTTTGTGATTTCAGAGGTAGCTCTGTCTTGGCCTCTGCTTAGGCTCAGTACATAATGGCATTGCCTCTGCTGGCTGCTCTGACTGTCACCATCCTAGGAAATTGTTAAAGTGACTGGAATCCAACTTCCAGAGAGCCTGGAAACTTTCCAGATCTTCTGTTGTTCTACACACTGAACTGACCAAAGCTTGCCTTTAGTTAAGAGCCCTACTGATATCTTGTATCTTAAATACCTCTAGAAAAGGCTGGACATACCCCTGGGAGTGGGTTTGTACCTTCCACCCAGCACCTCCACTCTTCTGAGGCATGGGTACCGTGGTCTTGCAACCGGCCAGATTCTGCCTGCTGGTGAGAGATGTTTGGCAGAGCCGCTGGAGAGGATGGCAAGAGAAAATCACACTGCCTCTGTTTCCCCTCTGAAACAGAGACTGCTTTGCCAGTCTTTGGTACAGTATTTCCACTACGCAGGTGCCGTTTGGAGGACGAAGGCTAGCCCACTAAGCCGCCTAAAGAGCAAAAGGAGATTGGTAGGTGCAGGCATGGAGGCCGAGGGAGGAACTCTGCTCCAGACACCCGCTTGACCTCATTCTCAGAAGCTGCACTTTAAACAGCAAAATAATTCACTATCTTAGACATCGTTTGGATAGAGAGGGTGCCCTCTCAACCCAGTTGGGTTGCCGCAACAGCGGGTTTGCAGTGTCCCGCTTGGGGAAGGCGGGAAAGAACATAACTCCCCAGACACCTTTGCTCCCATGGTGCAAAGTTTCATGGAGATGTGACTGAGCAGGAAGCTGAAATTCTTCAGGGTCAGGGCATGATTCAGAAAAAGGGAAGGGTGGGATGGCGCTGCACAGAGGGGGCGCCCAGCCCAGGGACCCCCCCACTCACTGCTCCAGCCCCAGCCGGAACCAGGAAGTCCGCGGCAACCAATCAGGCGCGGGGCGGGGGGGCGTGGCCAGGAGCCGCGCGG
>KZ506299.1:246359-260716 GCA_002844005.1 Limosa lapponica baueri | reverse complement strand
AAAAAAAATCTTTGCATGAACCAAGGGGAAGAACTTAAGAATCTGAACTTTAATTTCTCTCCCCCTAATGTGATGATTTAATGTTTCAAATTCACGATGTTTGTGTGCGCATACAGATGCAGGAAGGTCTTCTTGCACCACTCATCCAAGTGGACATGTTATCTGGAGCTTCCTTTCATAAACACGGTACAGATGACATCTGAAGACATACTTCTGGGAGACAACTATGGTTATACAAATGCATGCCCCAAACTTATAACAATCCAAGAAGCCAGTCTCCTGACAAGAGAAAAAGTTCAGTGAATGGTTTCCCGTATTAATGCACTAACACACACACAAAAAAAAACCCAAACACAGAGAAAAATTGAGTGTTTTGCTTAAGGACACTTACAAAATGCCCCCAATAAAGAGATAATATTTTCTCAAGCTCAGGAAGGCACCTTTTATTCATGCTCAGATATACTCCTTATTGAGATAAGGAGATGTTTTATCCAAAAAATTATCTTATGTGAATTATCCAATTACAGCGGTTACTTTTTTGAAGTCTTCCTCAGGGAGGTCACTTTCAGAAATAGCTAAAGCATCCATCTGAAGTAACTTCTTTTATACCAAGGAAAAGAAAGCATTAGCAAGCGTATTCCAGTTGATTTCACTGTTTCAGTCAAAGAAAAAAAGATGCATTCTAGTCCAATTAATATTTTTTAATAGCCCAGTTAATATTGTGGGGGTTGTTTTTTTTGGCATTTTGATTGTTTGGTAGGTTGTTTTGGTTGGGTTTTTTTGTTTAACTCAATGATGTAGCTTCTTTATATCCCAGTAAAAATGTTCTGTAACTCTTTCAGACTGACCTACAACTCTTCTGCTCTAAAGCCTCCTACGCTGATGGGCTTTGTCAGAGACGCGCCATTTAGCCATTGTCACTTAGGGGAAGAATAAGGACATTTGTTATGATGTCACATACAATTACTTACAGTCGAGCACAGCACATCAGCATCGTAGCAACATTTCTCTCACTCACACAAAAAAGATAGTTGAAAGGCCAATAATAGTAAAAATATTTTTTTAATGTTTTGATGAGAACACTTTTCTCCACAGGTTATCAGATCTTAATTATACCGTAGACTTAGCAACCTTGCAGAAATTTGCCAGTGTGTGCACCAAGATGATTACTGTATTTGACTATTTTTGTGTTTAAATGTACTTTAGTAATTCAGTAGTTCAGGGTTGGAACAATCAGCATCCAATCAGAATAATCAGCCATGCAAGACCTGGAAGATATCTTCTAGGTCTTCCTTTTACTTTTCCTTCCTTCACTTCTGCTTTCTCTCATTTATTTTATACACTTCAACTCCATCTCCTTCGTCTCACCCCTCCCTTCTGACTGGTCTCTAACCCTCAGTGCTGGCACTACCAATATTGTCCCTCTCTTCTTCATTGCTGGTTCAAAACAGGAAAATATTTTGTTTAATTAGTCAGTTGTTGGAAGAAAAATACAAAACACAAAGTATAACTAGACTAGCATATAACTGTGTATTTAAAACACTTAGTGCAAAAGCTCTGATTCACTCTTGTATACCTTATTTTAAAACATACAAAGAAATAATATTGTTATGCTTCTGAAGTTTCTTCATAGTCGTCCCTGTCCTCATGAGAAAAAGTCACCTTCAGAAATAATTACATATTTTATTACTGTGTAAATAAGCACATCTTACTCATATTTTCTTCGTCGTCTACATCCATTGTGAAATATTTTTGCTGGTTTCTTGGCTGGCAGAGACTGCTCCTGTCTGGAAAAGAGAGAGTAGGATGTTTAAGCTTCAATGTACCAACACACAAGGTAAAACATTAAATCTCCTTTAAAGCAGCAGCCTGGACATTAGTTTTGCTATGGGCCGTCCGCGGTTTTTGCTCAATTTTCACATAGTATTTCCCCAAAAGTGCTTACTTCTGTTGCTGAGGTGCACTCTGCAGAACTACAAATTCAAAGTTCGCAAGAATTTGGGGGTTTGTATTGATGAATTACAATATTTTTTACCTGAAAGAGTATGTAAACTACTTTATCTCACTACATTTTTTTTTTTTAAAAACTCCAGAATAACGTCAAGTGCACTCTGCAGGTTACCACACAGACAACTTAAGGAGTCAAAATATGGACGATGCAGTTTTTTACTGAGCACCAAACTGATGAATGTCTGTTTGGTTTGGTTAAAACCTGACCCAAGATCCCTTGTAAAAGTAAAATGATTATCAACGACCGAAAGATGTAGCCCTGTATCAGACAAAGGTCAGGGTGGGTAACGTAACCCTCTCTCCTTGCGTGTGGATTTTCTTATTAACTGAAATGTCCAGACAATATTACATATAGGTTATCTGGCTGAGGGGAAATAGATTTTATTAACCACAGGGACTCTCATTTCATCAAGACAGACTGATCTAAAGGGGAATATAAGCATCTGACATGCAAAATATGTAACTTATCAAGCATTTGGTGTGAAAGAAGGCAACACTTTTACCCCAATCAAAAGCATTAATTTAAGGGTGATGGGTTTTGTGGATTGTTTTTTTTTTATTATTCCAGGGGTTTTTTTCCTGACTAATCAGGTACATCACAACTATCTGTTGCTTTCTAGGTAATTGCTCCAATCTCATAATGTCACGAGTGCTTCAACAGAGTGCTGAACCGTAAAACCACACAGGGACTTACACTTTTAATAAAATATCCATTATTACAGTGAGGAAAAAGTAGTGGTGTGGCGGTGTGCTCTCCCTGTTCTGCTCCCCCTTCCCCGTCTCCTGCTCGGGCCTTGGCCACCATGGCCATCACAACATCAGCTGTGAGAACTTGCACCTGGACTTTGGGGGACGGCTGGCAACACAGCCAAAATACTGTCTGGAGTGGGGACCTAGAAATCTTGTTCCCATGAGAATATGACTATAGGTCAATTATCTTACTCTATAAATAGTGGACAGCCCCAGAGCCCTTGGAGCTCTCCTGTATGGCAGCGGGCTGCACGCCAGGATCTCCCCTTTTGTGAGGACGCTCGCTGAAGGTTCTGCTCCTCGAGGCTGAGAGATTCCTTGCCGCAACAGATTCTCGGTAAGTGACTAATAGCATGCTAAACTTTGAAATCTTAGCTAAGTAATGTAAAGGATTGATTGCGCATATATAATCCTTTAGACATAAACCGTTGACCAAGTCTGGGACTAGGATTGGATCCAGCCGCACCCAGACTCCTCTCTGAGAAGGAGTTTAGAAAGCAAGGGGGTCCTTTCTGAACCTCGTGACTCAACGGGAGGGTCTCCCTGACAGCTTGTCTGACCCTGTCCTCTGGGCAGTAAATAACAGAGTGTGCCTTGACATCGAATCTCGTAAAACACTATCGCATTTACTGCTGGTTTTATCGCACTTACTACTGATTTTGTTAAATCACTGTTTCACCTTAATAAATATTTCACTACTTCACTCTAACTAGTGAAGTTAATCACTCCGTCCGCGACAAGTGGAGCATTAACAGGTTTCACATTCTTACACTAGAGTGGATCAAACCATGGAAATTTGTCTTGTACTTGCCAATCTATTGAACTTTGTGCATCCGTCTCTTAGCTTTTCTGAAGCATTAACAACTAAGCATTGTGCTTTCTACATTCTGCATTGCAATTTTATTTTTTTAAATATAATTAATTTTCTGCCCATTCTTCACCACAATTAAATGTTTGCAAAGTACCCAAAGAGAGTAAAGTCCAGTACAAATACAAAACTGTTCTGTGACAATCTAGTCTCGTGTAACATCTGTAAATTTTTGATTCCTTTTGCCGACAACCAGATTAAACTAAGATTAAAATCTTACTTTTAAGTGCACCTTTGATCCTACTCCAAAACTATTACAAGTAGTTCACAGAAATCATAAGGCAAAACTTCAACCTATTTCAAATTATCTCCCAGCAAAGTTTCAGTTTTTCAGCTTACTTTTAGCACACACAGTATAAATTCCAATTATCTATGTACAGTGTAAGTAAAATGTCCATATCTTAAAAGTTAAGAATTGCATGGATACTTTCAGGTAAGTGTTCAGGATACTGAGGACTCTGCAAAACAAGTGATACCCGATTCAGCCCCAGGCTGTGGTCACGTATGCCAGATCAGATGAGGGTAATGGTCCTCACCACCGGTCCATTGCTACTGGTGCCAGTAAAAATACCCAGGCGCTGTGGCTGCTAAGAGGAGAGGCATGGTGGTGTTTTAAGAGGGTATGGCCACAGGTGGTAATGCCTTGTGAAACCAAAGGCTGACGCTGCAGCTGGAAGGGACAGGGAGATCGGGGCGGGAAGCAGAGGTCATTTGTGTCTTCAAAAGCACGGGAGCACTGGGAGGTAGGCGGCATAAAAGATGCTGCTTGGTTTCATGCTGCTGTATGGACTTGTACAATTTACAGCACTAAAATATTTGCTCTATTATATTACGTTTCACCCTTCCCTCAGCGAGGACACATATCTCTGTCTCTCCTCCAGCTGCCAATGTCAAATATTTAGGAATTCAGTGCTTTGAGACTTCGTTAAGTGTCAGCACTGGTGGAAATCGGACAACACAGTCAAGAGTTATCGAGAAAAGGAGCCATATAAACCAACATGGTCACTTGGTAAGGTTGACAATAAAATCAACAGCAAACATAGCCACATGCCTGCTTTGTAACAATGAATTTGTTCCATCTCTCTTCCCGCTGCTTGTGGGAAAATCTAGCTTTAATTCTACTCTATACTAAAACAAAAGGCAGTTTGCACTGATGTTCAGAAGAACATCACCACTCTCAGTAAGAATAATGCACAGGTGGCATACAAGTGCATAATATGTAATTACCAAGTTTTGCAAAAAGAAAGTAGCCATTCCGCCCCCTTTATTATTTTAGTAGGCGCTTCATGCAAAGCACAGTGAAAATCCAGAGTCCGGGTGTAAACACCGAACATAATGAACCACATTGTTTTGTTTTGTTCTTTTTTAAGTCAATTTGGCTTTATCTTTGCTAACGTAAGAAAAAAAAAAAAACTCACAAAAAATTCCATCCAAGGATGAAAGATCTGTAGGGGTATGATATTTATAAAGAAACAAATAGTGCAGCTAATTGCTCGGCAGCAGTATAACCTGGAGGGATAATGCACATGCAGTCCTCCTCCAGCACCGCAGCCACAGAAGCGGCACTAATCGCCCCCGTAGCCCCAACAGCTGGCTGAGCCATTGATCTACTGATCAACACACTCAAACTTCACTGCTGATCTGCCAGGCCATGACTTTGGGACAGGATAACTGCATGACTTGCCCGGTGAAACTGTCACTTCAAAAACAGGTTTTTGTAAAATTGCAACCATTGGCACATAGGTGATTAAAATGTAAATGTTAAATGTGTATATCAGAAACATCAAGAAATTCGTAGTCTAAAAATACCAGATACTGAGAAATGAAGAACGATGTTAAAATATACATGTGGAAGCATGTTTGCAACTTTAACATCCTTGCTAAATATTGTTATTCAGTAATTTAAAACAATTAAATCTGTTTATCCTCAACTAAACAGAACCTCAGGACACCATTTGCAATCTTTACAGCTTACTTTTGACAGCAGGAGTTAAGCAGTCCTTACTGAAAATGTAAAATGTGCCTCTAGCTATCATTACACTAATTAATGCTGTGCCTCTGACAGTAGAACGAGGAAAAAATAGATCACTGTGTTTGTGACTGTTCCACACACTGTTTCAAAAACAAAGCCCACGTGCCTGTAGATATCCTGAATTTCCTACCACCACCATAAAACATTTGTAATCATCCCAGTTTGTGACCCGAATGAGTGTCTTTGCTCAGGCAAGATGATTCCTTTTCACTCCCCAACGCTGTCTCCAGAAGAAACTGATTTAAGTAACTTAGAGGACTGTGCACAAACAGGGAGAAGAGGCAGTGACAAAAGATGCAAAAACACACTTCTCAGCACAATGAAGCTGCTCAGATTCCCCACTAGACAGACAGCATAAACTCAAGCAGATCATAAAAATATGACAAGACAGACAAGCAGTAAAACTCCCTGCTAATTTTGTCACCAGCACTGCAGAATTTCAAGGGAACAGAGCTGAAACACTTGACTCACACATACTACTTCTCCCGAGACTCCCAGGAGCACCTAAAACAAATCACAGAATTTCCACAACTACCTTTTTTTTTTTTTTTTTAAATCCAAAGACTACGTGCAAAATGACTATGTAAACTCCTCTTAAATGCATCATAGCTTTAGGTAAACTGTGAGTTTCAGAGCGGCAATCTGTTTCCCACCCCCCTGTCATTAACCCTGTACCACAGCCTCTCCGCCGGTCCATAACAAATCCCCTTTTCCAGGTAATATGTGCGCACTCAAAGAGCTGCTTAGACCATCGCTTCCAGCCCAGGTACACACACGGGCACTTATCCTCTTCCTCCTCCATCCCTTTCACTTCACAGAAAGCTCGTGCAGTTCTTCAGGCTCAGCCCAGCTCCATCACCACTCTCCAACAGCTGCGAGACCAGTTTGAACTTCACGCCACAAAGACACGAGCTGTGCCTGTCCCACCAGGTGTGAGCACTGTCACACCAGAAACAAGCTCCCTGCAAGTGCCCGGAGAGCTATAACATTCCTGTCTCAAATCCTACCCCACAGCTCTCTCTGGCTGCAGTGCCCAGTGGTCCTAGAAACTGCTCCCCAGGAGCAGGTCCGTGAGCCCACGTCACGCTGCTGACCTTGCAGCACCATTTAACACACACCTCCCACAGCGCGAGAACCGACAGGCGTCACCCCTACGATGCTCCTGCCCCACCTGACACAGCACGAGAGAGCTCCAACTGGGAGGCAATCCCCTTTTAGCGCCAGAGGACCCCTGATGTACTTTAGGTGGACTATTCCTCATCCCATCTAAAATACTCATGACGACCTGAGGGGGATGCAGAGCCTCACATCATGTTTTATGATCACTTCAGGCTGGCCAGCAGAGTCCCCATCCTGTGACGGCGCCGGTCCCAGCGCAGTACTGGGGGAAGAAACAAACCAGTAACTGTAGCTGCCATAAAGTTGCCTTTAAAAAAGCATATTCTACTAAGTTGAGCAAAACAAACAAATCACCTCAATCACTCTTCACTTATATAGAGTCTAGGAGGCAGAAAAGCCTTTCAAACATACACGTGGGAGCTGGTCAGAGTTCCCTTTCTTTCCGGCTTCAACGGCCTCTGGATTTCATCCATCCACCAAAACGCCCCGCTGTGCTGAGCGGGGTGTCTCTCCTGCTTAGCACCGGGCGAACCACCAGCCTTTTCACTGCGGGCGATTGTGCTGCTGTGTGAGTGTGTTATGCTAAACGAGAACTTGCAAATGCGTGTGTTATTTAATGTTGGCAAGTATGTGCCTTATTGCCTTTCTTGCAGCACCTCCTGCCCCTGGACCCATGACCACTGGGGGCTGGGGCAGTGATGCTGGCATCAATGCCAAGGACACAAGTGCCAGCAATGACTGACGAATAACAGAAATACAGAATCACAGAATCACAGAATCACACGGGGTTGGCAGGGACCTCTGGAGATCATCTAGTCCAACCCCCTGCCAAAGCAGGTCCACCCAGAGCAGGTCCCACAGGAACATGTCCAGGCGGGGTTTGAATGTCTCCAGAGAAGGAGACTCCACCACCTCCCTGGGCAGCCTCTCCCAGGGCTCTGCCACCCTCACAGCAAAGAAGTTCCTCCTCATGTTTAGGTGGAACTTCTCATGTTCAAGTTTGTGCCCATTTCCTCTTGTCCTGTCCCTGGGCACCACTGAAAAAAGACTGGCCCCGTCCTCCTGACACCCACCCTTTAAGTATTTATAAGCATTGATCAGATCCCCCCTCAGTCTTGTCTTCTCCAGGCTAAAAAGACCCAAGTCCTTCAGCCTTTCCTCATAAGGGAGATGCTCCAGGCCCCTCATTGTCTTTGTAGCCCTCTGCTGTACCCTCTCCAGCAGCTCCCTGTCCTTCTTGAACTGGGGAGCCCAGAACTGGTCCCAGTGCTCCAGATGGGGCCTCCCCAGGGCAGAGCAGAGGGGGAGGATGACCTCCCTTGACCTGCTGGTCACACTCTTCCTGATGCCCCCCAGGATGCCATTAGCCTTCTTGGCCACAAGGGCACATTGCTGGCTCATGGTCATCCTATTGTCCACCAGGACCCCCAGGTCTTTCTCCTCAGAGCTGCTCTCCAGCAGGTCAGCCTGTCCTGGTGCAGGGGGTTATTCCTCCCCAGGTGAAATACTTACTGAGGAATAAGGGATAAGGATGATGAACTAGGAAGGAAAAACAGCTATTTTCCAGCAAAAGTCAATAGAAATGCTTACAGCTTGGAGACAACTACTTTCACACAGGATGTGCATGACCAAGGGTGCAGTGGGAGGAAAGTGGACAGGACGGCCAGGCACCTTACTTTGCTTTTTGTTGGAGTGCTACACAAATGAAGAGCCATAGACACCAAGCTATTGAGATTTCCCCAGTCTTAGCTGGGAAGCAACTTTGGAAAGAAAACATTGCTTCAGAAAATCTGAGACGTTGTCCTAGTGTGTACTTTGAACATGAGCACAACATATTCAAGAGGATTTCTGCCACCCCTCAGACTCCCTGCAACACAACAGCTCAAGGCAGGCTACCAACAGATGGGCAGGATCACATCCCTGTCTGATCCAGGTCCCCATAAGACCTGGAAACATCCGGCTCATCAATTTTTAACACCAAAACGTGCCATGCTTCTGCTGCGGCAGCCCCAGCTTGGGCATCTCTCTCGCACGCAGTCACTGTCCTCACTAAAGCAGATGGACAGAGAGAGGGAACAGGATCATGCAAATCACATAAGCCTTTTTCCCTTAAAGGGATTAGAAATTCAAGCAGAACTTTTGATAAATGGGTTACTTTATTTGCTCTATAAAAGCTGCTTAAATTTGCTTTCCTATCGTCATAGAGAAAGCTTGGTTCCAATCCTAATTAACTCCATACTATCAATAAGGCTATAACTCTTGGCATACTAATACTACCATCAGCTAGATTATCTATGATGTATATTATAGATAGTATTACGCAGAGTTATGTGTAGCAGTTAAGATGAAGCATTTCTCTACAGTAACAGAAGCAGCAACACTCATTCTGTGTAGACAGACAGCTCAGACACCACAGTCAACATATGTGTAAAAATCCAGCTATGCCAGAAAAGAATAAAAATTGTGGCTATGAAAGGTGGACTTCAAAAAGCAATGTTTATGCATTGTCATGAAAGCATCGGTATCTAATCTTATTGTGGTGATGCGTATTTCATGACAACCAGGCATGGACCAACAGGACATTTTGGAATCAGAACCAGACTCCAGCATCTCCAAAGTGTTACTGGCATGTTGTATGCTGTACTGCATTTGGGAAAGGGACGCTCACTTGTTTTCTGTGAGGATACAGGACTAACCCTGCCAGTCCTACATATTGTACGTGTGTATACTGTACGTCATGGAAATATACTACCTACTAACCACATTTAGGGTTTTAAAACATGTAACTGAAGCAAGTGTGAAGACTTAATACACTTTCCCTTGAACTGCTTAGCAAAGACAACAAAACCGAAGTGATAAATAATATTTTTTTATCCATGAATTGAAACCAAAGCATACTTATTGTTTAAAAAGCAAATATTTCAAATATGTTTGAAAAAAGGTGAGATGCTTCAAGAAGTACTGTATTCCAAAAGATGCTGTGTTTTCCAAGCTCATGAGTATCAGTTCAGGATAAGTTTTCCTTGAAAATAAATTAGTTAACTGTTAGAGAAAGGACGTGGAAGGTTGTTGAGAAATTAATTTTCCTTTTGATTAAAGGTTCTTTTCAGAATTATTTATTTCAATGCGTATGAAACAGTAAAATAAAATAATCCCAAGACGATAAAATGCTTTCAAGGCTTTAGGCAGTCAACGTACTCCTAAAGACCACAGGTAGCTTCAATATCCATTTTCAGAAGTCTGCACCACCACCGCATACACCTAATTGAATAAAGATTTAAAGCTTGAGCAGGTGACTGGGAAATTCTTATCTGTGACCAGAGCCAAGTGTAATTATAACTGTGTCAAGCCGGAGAGATTTTGGGAGAGTGAGAGCTGATGCAATTATCAGTTCAAAGCCTGAATTAGAAGAAAAATAGGAAGAGGTTAGCTCTTCTTTTGATTTGTCACCCTCCGATGCATGATGCCAAGCGCTGTTCCTCCCTCACAGCCCACATGGAGTCTCAACACTGTCCTAGTCTGGTTTTCAAAACTCATATTTGCTGCTGCCCAAACTTGGAGAAAGGGTAGGAAAACATGCCAAGCATGCAGCACAAGCCAGGCAGCCAGCACAGCAGTTGCCTTGGTCTGTGCTGTTGCTCAGATGTTGCTTAAGGCTTAAGTATTTATTAAGATAAGCTTTTATATGGTTGTGGATTCTAAACACAAGTCTTGGTGATTTGCTAGGGAGGCTCAGACCTGGCTTAATTTTTCCAATAGTTTTAGCCTTGGTGACTATTTTGGAAGCACAGTATTAAAGAGACCTTTTTCCCCTTCCAGAAAACAAACCCGACAAATAACCAATGTTCTTACTGAAGTATGACAGGGGCTAAGGACACGTTTTTCTCTACTGTCACATTTGCACTCTATAGCACCAGCACAACTCCAGTGTAACAAGAGGAAATTAGTTGACTGTAATCAACACAACTTGTAAATAATTGTCACCTTATTTAGCACATCAAACTGGGTCCAGTTATTCCTGCAGCACCACAGCGTGCTCAAGGACAAAAGACTTGGACAATTCGCTTCTGAATTATTACAGAGGCGATCAGCGAGCTACCTGAGCCGAGCCAGAAGTGAGAAACAGTGTCCGGCTGCCTCGTGCCGACGTACCAGGGATAACCCCTCCTGAGGAGCTGGGCTGCAGGTCTGGGCTCAGCACCACGCGCCCAGCGCTGAACATCCCATTCCTCCAGCCTGAAGCAGAGGAAAAGCAAGCTCCTGTCTGCTAAAAGCATAGAGACAGGAATGTCAGCTGCATAAACATTTGTATAAATTAAGGTAGACTCATGGTGGTATTACTGAAGTTCGTAAGAAATAGAATTTACACAGATCTATTTTTATTGATATTATTTAAATAAGCGTGCTAAACAGATTTTGGAAGCAACAATTAAGATGAACAGACAGAACTAAGGACAGTCGACACAAGAGCTGTAAGACACGCCGGAGATGCGATGCTAGAGTAATTGCAGTGAAATGACACTAGGCTGTCTGTCCACATTTTCTAATGAAGCGTTTGCATCCTTTTAAGGCTTAACCATATGTGTTTAAGAGTTAGTCTAAATGTATTCTTGGCATATAATGAATGACTACAATTTTTCCTAATCCTTTCCTTATAAAAAAATACACTTGAGAAAAATTAGCAGTGCTCAGCACGTCTCTCCACGCAGGACTGCAACAGCAGATTACTCCTGTGTTTCTGCCCCGCGCTCTCCCATGCTTTGGTTCCTCAGACATCATGCTGCAGGCCTGAAATTCCCTCTGCATGGAGCAACAAGGGTTCGGGAGAACATATTGGGTTGGATTGTGCCACCTACATGATCCTATCACTACATTTCGACTCAACAACACACATTCCCACTGCATACAAAGCCACAAGCACACCGTCTTCCCATGCAGGGAAGAGCTAGAAAAAAACTTAACAACATTTATATAATATTTTAATATACTAACAGATACAGATTCTTGGTTCACGAACTCCAGAAGCAGCCATAGACCCTCTGCTTGGCAAACAACTGCTCAGCTGATCCAGACTGACCCTACTTGGCCCTACGCTGAAACTGTCCTACCAAGGCTAAGATTTGACTTTGACACCTAAAGCAAGTGAAGTACACTTGAAGTCTCTTTTAGAGCACCACGGGTGGAAAGCTATGCTGGGAAGCTGTGTATTTTTCATTACAACTCCCCAAGTACATCATTACAGCAAGAAGAAAGTATGCATCTTATAGAGCTAACACATCACTGATTTCCATTACAACTAACTTCTAACAACCACCTCCTTAAAGTCAAAAATACTTGGAAAAGAATAAATTAGATGTACTTACTAATGAAGTCCAAATAACATCTACTTTTCCTAGAAAATAGGATTAAAACAGTCTGTATAACATGTAGTAGACAGTACTGAGCTGGGGCAGAGAGAATGAACTTCTCAGCACTTCCTGTACATATACTAATTAGGAGACTAATCTTCGAAACTTAGTCCCACTGTATTATATGCATTTTTGTTTTTTATTTTTATTCTTCACCTGGCCTCCAGAGGTACAGAATTAGGTAATTAAAAAAAAAAAAAAAAAGTCCTTCCATATAAAATATGGTCTCAGAATGCTTTCAGAAATCGGGGGTAAATTTTTTTCAGAAAAAGGACTCTGAACCCAGGCTGCTCACTACAGAAAAGATCTTCCTCTCTTGCCAAGGCACGCTTGATTACTTCTGAAATCATTAATAACTCAATTATCATTTCACTTTGATGAAGGAACAGCGTTTTTGACTTCTTTGACCTTCCAAACTTTTATTCCAGCAGCTTTCATAATGCAGCAAACCTGCAATAATAAACTTATTCACTGCCTGTAAATAATCCATGTAGCAACAGATGTCCAGAAACCTTTCAGCCCCTACGGGTGCAAAGTCACCACACTGCTTCAGCATCAAGGTTTGGTAACTGTCAGTGGAATCTGAGCAAGGCAAGGACAGCTTCTAAAAGGACTCCACTGAAGCCATGCCTTCGCCTCAGACAGCAGGCGTGAGTAAATTCTCAAGTTTTATTCCCAAAAACCTGCTCTAGGATAAGTGACACAACTGAAGCAACACTCTGAGACCACTGGAAAACCTTTAATTCTGGAAAAAAGAAGTTAAGAACAATGTAAAAAGCCTATTTGCTGCTCAGAGATTTACAAAGTTTTCAAAAATAACAATAAAGAATAATTAACATAAATATTAGTTAACTGATTTGGATCAGTGGATACACAGCATTTTATATGTTGAATAGGATTGTGGAGAGAGCCTGCTCCTTAACTGCACAAACTGTTTTTTCTCCGGTAGACTGCTCAAATGAATTCAGGTTCCAACTGTACTGTGCTGGTGTAGCAGAGGGGATTTTTGCTTTTAACATGGAGCGGCAAACCGAAGCCCAGCTGTTAGCTAAATACACTCGCCGAAGCCAAGGGATTCTGCGTAGCAGCACACCCCGCAACAGTTAGACTACAAGTACTGCAAAAAGCTTTCCTTTCCCAAATACATTACACGCCGGCCGTGTCAAACAGAGAAATGACATCCAAATGTCTAATTTCAGTGGAGTCACAGAAAAGTACAGTATATCTACGCTTTTAACTCTCTCCTGCTTTTGAGTCTCTATTTCCCATAGAGTATTTCCAAAGATAGGAAGATCACCAGAAGTACTTCAAAATGTACTACCCAAAACAACAGTATTTGCTTTTATTTCCCCACAAGACTACTTGAAAGATTTTTAACCAAATGTCAGCTATAGTGTAGTGCACACACTACATGAGTACACAGAGATATAACTTGCATTTCTTTTGCTTGAATATTCTGCGTACACACTGCACACAAAACATGTTGTGAAGGACCCTTTTAACAGCTAGCTTATCCTCATCAGTGGGGGAAAACCCCTAGGTATACCTTGAAAGCACACACAAAGGCATCAAGGAGAAAGTGGACTCCTTCTTCCCGAAGAAAAAGCAATTCCCAGGGGGAATTCAGTTACATACTTACATACCTTGAATACTTCCATCTCGCACGCATCACTGAATTAGGAACACAGAAACCGTAAAGAACTAAAGTGTCCTCCATCAAAACGCCAGAGGTAAACTAACCCAAGTGAGACCAAGACTGATGGAAAAGCTCAGTAGCTTCTCAATTCTTTCCTCTACCACCTACATCACCGGAACAAAGTCAGACTAAGTTTCGGTGGATTTCTGGCTTGTGATAGATGTGGTTTTGTGGCTATTTGTGAGCTCCACCTGCAGATCCTGTAGAAATGGGATCTACAGTACCTTCCCATCTAGGTTGCCCAGCACCAGGAGGCTCAAGGCTAAGCTGCAGCCCTTCTGCCAGACACAGCGCCTAGCAAGTGTCTCCTTCACCCTGCACTCCTCACAAAACTCACAGGAATAACCTACCATACCTTCAGGTACCCACCAGGCTCACTCCAAATCAGCTAAAATGGAAAGCTGCTGGGGAAAGGAGAAAGAGAACAGAAAGAGTCGATCACAGAACACAAAAGAATCTCACTACTACCTTTTC
>KZ506299.1:230184-246229 GCA_002844005.1 Limosa lapponica baueri | reverse complement strand
TTGAAGAAACAGTCACACAACACGTTTTGCAAGCAATCTTAGGGATTATCTCTCGCACACACACACACACGTGCAATGCACACACTTTTGAAGCACAAGGATGGCATTGCAGGCCAACAGCAAGTTTTCCTTCAAATCTTGCGGACTGCAGCAATACTGAACATAAATTAGCAGCAACCACTGGAATCTGTATAGGCTAATTACAGCCTGAGCATTTGTTCAGCACAGCAAATCTCTCAACACAAAGCTGGTAGGTGCAAACCCCAAGAGCTCTGATGCCACATGCCTCAGCTCGCAGTCCAACTCCTCAGGTGATTAAATCTCCTCCAACAGCACCATCTACCGTTACACTACATAAATAAATGATTTTGCATCTCTTGCTCCCTTGATCAAGGAAACCTAGAGCCCATCTCCAGATTAGAAATCACTTACAATGTCTGCAGATTAAACAGTTAGCTAGTAAACAGTTTACTGCAGTAAACTATTTTGTAACCTATATTTATCACAAAGTTTTGTTTTAGGTACCACTACCTATCCTTACTACTGGCATACTTTGAGGACTGAGCATCTGATTTTTAACGTACACTATTTCTGAAGGCCTCCTCAAACACTCGCAACTGTCAGAAATGCATTTAAGGTATGCTTCCAGGGAAAAAGTGGTAACCACTCAGAGAAGAAAACTGAGCAGCCTAGATCTCCCAGTGACACCAGTATTTTCATCATCATTTAAAAAAATAGTAGATAACAGCTACACAGTGGTGCTAAGGAAAACAATAGTTAATTGGAAGAAAAATATAAAATAGCTTTAAAGGAGGTTAAAAAAGTCTCAAAGATCTTGAAGTTACTTTATTAAAAAAAAAAAAAGTCATGCAAGGTGGGGTGATGTTTGGTGTTAGGAGACAGACTTGTAAATTGGACATATTTCCTCCTTTCCCACCACAAACAGTTACCAAGCTTGGCTCAAGCACTCAGCAAGCCCAAGACCTACACGGGAGCTTTGCATATTTATTTTATTAATATGGGTTGGATACAAAGTTGCAGTCAGAAGGGTACGTAATTTTTTGTAATTTGTACATGGCCTTGACACAGTTAGCTATTTCTTAACAATATCTTCTCTATTTTCAATCTGTACTGATCCAGTATCTTTGAAGGAGTTTAGTATACAAACATAAATAAAAGTGACACATAAAATAAGAAAGTTTTAAATAACTCTTTAAATGCATTAAGATGAATTCTCTCCTCCAAGTTATGATCTGAATGCATCAATCAGAAAACAAAGAATCTCATTATATATTTGCAAATACAGTCTGCTTACCTTTTCAACTATCAGAGACACATGCTGATTCTGCAATCTGCAAGAAGAGGAAACACAATTACTAGTTTTTCTTTTACAAATGTAAGTGCATTACAAATGGCAACTCCTGACCTTGAAAGGGACAAATTTCTGATTCTGTAAGAATAAGTAGTACATACTGCATATACACAGTCACCAAGCCAACTCCCTTGTAACCCCAGTAAAGGGAGCGGGAGAAACAATTCTCAACATTCCTGGTTGGGAAAAAAAAAAATTAAAAAAAAAAAAAAATCAAGACTGAAGCTGTTTAGTACCTGGGGCCAGGAGAAACATCCCAGAGGTACAAGCAGCCATTGAACAGAACCCAATCTGCAATCTCTGCACCTTCAAGCGGAAAGGGTCAGCAAAAAATTTGGCCAATAATGGCTTAAAACTAAAATCAATTTCTGTGTTATCACAGCCAATTTATCCTGCAAGCAAATCTAAAGAGGTTCTTCTTGTTAGATTTTTTTTTTTTAATCTAGATCTTAAATTTTATTTTTAGTGGTTGATTTTAATCCATATAATCAACATCTGACAACACAACCCCATTTCAAACACCAAATTCCTGATACTACTGGCATCAGCTGGCTTCCTCCTGAAGTGCTTGAAAAACTGGAAAATCCCTCAATGGCCAGGAATGGGGTAGGAAAGAAATGGCAGATGTCAGGTAAGAAGGGTACGGGATAAAGGGAAGGACTAATGCTTCAAGAAATTTTATTTCCAGAAATACATATAAACTGCACGGCTGTTCAATCAGGAACAGATTATTTTATTTTTGCAGATAACCGCCTAGTTATAAGAAAATATTTATGTGACTTTATCAGCGTGAACATACACTACTCTAAAATGGTTCAGCAAATCACAGAAGCTGTTTCCAAAGCAACAGAGTATTTCAGTCAAGCGGGTACTTTCTGCAAAAACACACATACAGTCCAGCAGCTGAGTGGGGACGTCACCTGTGCCTGTAAAGGAATTTGATATTTGCACATTGAAAAGAAAAAGGTTCTCTGCTGTTACACTGCCCACAAAAGGGTGCTGGCACCCTACAAAAACTTTCATGCAATTTTTAGTTATACAGCATGCACAGCACAGCTATGAACAAGACAAACTGATGGATGCATATATCATATCTTAAACTGTTTTGGTCAAGACAGACAAAAAGGGATCTGACACAGTATTTAAAGTCCATATACTAGAAGACTGCATTAATTCAATCTTCATTTTTTAAAAAGGCATTTCCCAACACTTCAAGGTGGCATTTGCCAATAATCCAGAAAAATATGTCAATGCTACACTAGTCTTAGGATGAAGTAGTAAAAATGCCTGGAAAACTCAATGCAGTGTCAACTGAAGTCAGTTTCCCATGCTGCAATGGACTACACTCAAGCCCACCAAATGGGGATACACCATTTACAGCATGATGATTGACCATTTTCTTCAATATTTTCCCAACCTAGCAGCCCCACATCCACAACAAAACCTCTTACAAACCCTTGGAATATGAGCTAGAAACTGCGTGTGACTTGAAAATCCAGTATTTCTGGCAACATCCACCATTAAAAAACCAAACTTTTTTAAAAAATGAGCTTTTGATAATTCTCATTCTACATTAGAATTGCTTTAAATAAAGTTATAATTAATCCTGAGACAACACACTGCCAGTAATTTTTAACTAAGTTTTTACATCAGTATAACCTTGAGTTGTTTTAAAAATTGTATTCCTTATACACAATTTTACCCTAGTTGGTAAAGCCCTGAGTTTGAAACAAACTAAACAAACACAATTCATGAGACTTGGGACTTAAAACAAGTTTACCACGAAGTGCAAACCGTCCTTATATACTGACAGCTGCAGAAAGTTCTACAGGGTAACAACCATCCCATTGGCACAATGCATATGAAACGATTTTACAACACTATTTAAGAACATATCCACAGTGAAAATCCAAACATTTATTTCCTAGCTGTTCGCTTTCTGGCTGGCAAACTGCAGCAGCCCAAGCCTGTAGGGAAGGCAGTGGGTGGCAGCTGGCAGGGCAGGCAGGAGAGGCGCTGCCAGCTTGCCCAGACGGGGCTGGGTGCTGCTCCTGCAGAGCATGCCCACGCTGGCACCGGAGTGCCTCTGCCCACCGCCAAGACATTACACTCCTCTGCTCAACACCAGGAAAAAATGCTATTTTAAATTTTTTTTTTTTTTTTAAAAATCCACTTATATTTTGATCTCACGTGAACTGGGCAAGCCATGCTGTTTGCACTGGGTTTTTGCAGCAGGCAGAGCCACACGCGTGGGCACCTGCTTTGGAGGGCGTTTGCTCAGCAGAGGATCACTCTGCCCTCAGGTTTTGTGGCTCCCACACCAATGTCAGGAGAAGAAAAGACCCCTGTGAGCCAGCCTCCAGCCCAGAACCCATGGTCCAGCACTAACCCCCTACCTCCCTCCACCAGCAAGCATGGGCTGACGAAACCAGCTTCACGGCTGAAGGACCACAGAATCACAGAATCTTCATGGTTGGAAGGGACCTTTGAGATCATCGAGTCCAACCATACACACACACACACAAAACCCCAACCCAACAACCTTGGGCGCTACAGCATGCCCTGAAGTGCCACCTCTACACGTTTCTTAAATACCTCCAGGGATGGTGACTCCACCACCTCCCTGGGCAGGCCCTTCCAGAGCCTGACCACCCTCTCAGGAAAGTCATTCTTCCTAAGATCTAATCTAAACCTCCCCTGCCCCAACTTCAGACCATTCCCTCTGGTCCTGTCATGACCACGGGCAGTAAAGATTAGCAGAGGAAAAAATGAGACTTGTAACACCTTAAACCAGTAAAGATGCTGAATGGGAAAGAAAGGGAAATACCACTACGTTGCAAAAACCAGGAACAAACCTCTCATCTCCAACATGTTCTACGTAGCTCTGCCCAGTGGCAGAGGGATACTTCAGGGGCTGTTCAAGTCCCAACATGCTTCCCCACCAACTTTTGCAGAGAGCAAACACTTTGCTTGCCAGAAGGGGCTCCTCTAGGAGCTCAGCACCTTCCCGCAGCATCTCCGCATCGTTACTGCCCAAAAAATCAGTAAACAAATTCTTAGTCCCTTACAAATGTCAGGAAACAGGCCCCGAAGCAGATGTGCAAATTGTGGGCTTTTGCTTCCCTCGTGAAACTACAATTGTCATTTTAATACAGGTTTATCCTCCTGCCACAGACAGGTGTAAAATAAAGGATTCAAAAGCAAGTCTGAGAAGAGTTCTTTTTCATCACATGGTTGGAATAACGATTAAAAATTAAAACAAATGGAAACCAAGCGAGTTCTGAGCAGCTTCATTTCTAAAAATGACTAGTGAGTTTATTCACCAATGAAGGTTTGGAAACACACCCAACGTGATTTCTCCCATGGCAGCAAAGGATACTAGAAACCCATTTGAAGAACACGTCATGCTGGACGTTTAGGACCTTCTGAAAATACTAACTTTTTAAAGCTCAACTGAAAACATTTCAAGGCAATGAGAATCGCATCAGAGACCCAGTAACTAACACCATTACATAGACTGCATCTCGCATGTGTAAAGCAGCATGTCTAGTTTCTCAGACATAATCTGCTGGCCTTTGAAAACTTCCTTAGGAAAAAGACACCGAGAAGTGCATCCAGCTAAAATTTTGAGATCTTCATTGGTCAATAAACAATCCTAAAACCTTTGAGAAAGCAGAAAGATTTCAGGGCTCTCCTTAAACTATGAAGATTTTCCTTGAAGGCAATAAAGGCCCCCTTGGCTAAGCGGGTGGTGGGGTCCTGCACCTCCAGCTCTACTGCTACCACTGCCACCTTGCCCAAACCACACCCTGCCCCATTTGCCCATCCCATGCCCGTCTCCCCCAGCCCAGAGGAGGAGAGGCACATCGCCAGGCAGAGACCCACATTACGGGGTCAGATGATGGGATGCCCCAACTGGGCTCCTCCACGGAGAGCCATAGCCCCAGGTCCCAGGTGTGACCCCAGCAGAGGAGTCAAGGGGAGCAGGCACCCTCACATTGGGCACACATGCAAACACATCCACGTTCTCTTCTGGTAACTTAGTGATTTTTCCAATGTATTTTAAATTTCCAATGTATTTTAAATTTAAAGATGCTAGAAGCATTGATTCAGTTCTGTGGGGGGAAAAAAGGATGGCTGATTACCGAGACCTCCAAAACGCTCACCCACAAGGGACAGGAGGTACCACCTCAAGACAGAAATCTGCAAGAACCACCCAAATGTGGCAAGGCAACTATTCAGAGGCACTCACCACCAGTCGTGTGGACAGGACAGAAAACACTACTTCCATTCTTTACATATTTACTTTCCTATTTATTTTACTTCACTGATGTTGAAAAACACAGGTAAGCTGCCAAGGCATCTCAACTGCATGCATCCACATGACAAAAACCACAGGTATGTTAAATCCGGCAACCTCTGCCCTTCCAATTTTAACACTGGGTTAGGAAACAGCACTGCTTAGAGATGGAAAGCCGGTTGCATTGCTCAGTTCATGTCCAGATGCAGATTGAGTCAAGACATTTCACAGAGAGGCCAAATCAGAAACTCAAAAGATGGTGTATTTTTCATGCAGATACAGCCATGTTTTTTGCTAAGTGCTTTACACCCTCCCTAGGCACCAGAGGAGCTGGGTTTTTTATTAATTAAAATAGACTGCTTCAGCCTCTCAACCCCAGATTAAGGCGAGCAGCTGGAAGAAACATTTACTCCAGCCTGAACTATCACCCATTCCTCTGCTGGGACACAAGCGAGTGCCAACACACTCCAGCTGCAAAGCAAATGCAGCTGATTGTGATTTTTTCAGTTGGTTGTATTTAATTTCTAGAATTTGTCCTTCCGGGTGTTTTTCTGCACCATCTTCAAGTGGTGGACTTTGTACTGTTAGGTTTACAGTTGAACTCGATGATCTTAAAGGTCTTTTCCAACCTAAATGATTCTATGATTCTTCTCCTTTAACTAGGAATCTTTCCCACTTCAAACTGCCACCACCAATTTCCAAAGGAAAGGGTGCCTCCAGGCTATCGGGGATTCAGTCCCACTCTTCTCCTTTCTCCGAGGGAACAGGGGGAAGAGATGCCCTTATTGAAGATTTTGCTCCTGACCCCAGAGAACTGTAGCATTAGCCTGCAATAAAAGACATGACACGTCTTTTCATACACAAAGGGGAGAAGTCTCTACCGTAAACTCTAAACTCAGTTCAACAGCACAACTACAGAACTGAGTTTTCCTCTGGAAATAGTTTTTCCATCTGAGAAATAAATATAAAGAAACAATTTGACATCTATGATGGTACGTACCTCAATTTATCAGACCGAATTAATAATAGCCCAAATCCAAATCATGATCCCTATAATCCCTTTGAATTGCTCATTTAAAATCATAAAATAAATTAGGAAAGACTAGCAACTGATTAGCATAATAAAAAAACAGTTTGGGGCAAAAAGGACATACATGCTGCAATCGGAAAAAGCAGTAAGTGCAGTTTATACACAGCACAAAGCTGCCAAATATGCCTCCTCACTTGGCATAAAACAAACTTTTTGTGAACTTATGCATAGAAAGTATCTGTTTGTAAGAAACTGAAACCAAGTTCACTGGCGCTTCAAAAGCTATGAAAATTCAGCAGCTGCTAAGCAACAGGAATCAGGTTACTATCCATGGGGAAAAAAAAGTATGCTACTCCATGAAGTCATATCCAAGCTATTACTCCTTTTGCTGCAGGTATCAAATAAGATTACGCCTATCATTTATTCTGGAACACTCAAAGATTCAAATGTGTTCATCAGGAACAGGTATAAATGACTTTTTTCAAACATTCTCTCACCAAAAATGGTTTCACATATTCACATGATATCGGCAAGGAACTTTCCAGTTCTGATTTTGAATTTTGTGATCCTGTATATTTGAAAAAGTATATTAACAATGTGTCGATGTACTGGTTATTTGTGACAGCCTAAAGCCTCAATATAAAATTTCAATATTGAAACAACATTATTTAAAAAAATCAAAGATTTTAGTGCCTCTCCTCCTTTCTACAGGATCACAACATTCCACGTATAACAGCAATTACCTTAGAAGAGAATGTGACTGAAGCCAAAGAAATTATTCATGTGAGCAAAATAACAATAAACGTCTTCAGGGGAATCTAGGCTTTAATCTTGTTTTTCATGATTTCACTATAGCTAATGTTTAAACTTTTACATTACTCATTTATCTGTTTTAAACATCAGTCAAACTGAAATAGTACAATAGTGCAATCTCAAGACTAAGCAGCAACTTTTGAAATAAAAAGGAATTTAAGAAACCAATTGAAAGTAATTTCTCTGATCCATATTAGTACTTTTTAGACAACAGCTACAAGAAGAAGATACGTCTGGACTACAGAGAGACTGTGGATGAGAATTTAGGCTAGAGGACCGATGGGCATGGGACAACTCACCCATCCCAGCCACACCAACCAATTCTGGCACTGGAAGATGCTCCGCTAAGATGCAGGCATTCCTGCACCAACCAAGAAAGCTGTTGAAAGCTGTTGTCTCTGCTACAGTGAGGAACTGGGATCTTCTGGTTAATACATCCTGGAAAAAATACCTGTAAAACCTTCTGCGTGCTTGTTCTATATATGTTCAGTGTATGCTAGAAGAGTGCAAACCTTTCTTCATTTGAACAGCAGCGATATTTTTAAGACTTCAGAACAAGGCAGGCTGGCTATTTTTGTTCTTACTTCCTCCCTAGGGCAAAGATAAGCATGAGCATTTTGTACCTTAACACGAGAATTCAGAAAAATGCCTCAGAAAACAGTGTTTAATAAAAAGATGCAAAATACTTATCACTCAGCTGCTTCCAGCCACCCACTGTAACAGGCGGCTGGTGACGAAGCCGGGAGACAGACCAGCGACCGGCAACGGTGGGGTGAAGTACAGCCGGGGCACCACGGAGCTGGTGACAAGGCACATCTCGCTGGGAGCCCCCCGACCGCGGCCGCAGCCCGAGGAACCAGCACGACCTATTGCTGGATTTAAAAGCACCGAGTGAGACTAGGGTTCCCCATCTGCCCCGACAGAGACCAAGCGACACAAGAGAGAGTATAACCCCCTCCTGTAGACAAGATGTAAGGTGCACAGGCACCCCGACACGCACGAACAACCGCAGGAAAAAACACACCCTGCAGCCAGGCCAAAGAATTTAATTAGTTTTATCAGTAAGCAGATTAGAAGGCAAATTGACTGCAGTTTATAGTGCCTATATGAAGATAAAACGGCAGAAAAGGGCACTGCAACTTAAGTAAAAAGTGTACACCGGGATCGAACGCACAGGCTGGAAACAGGGCTCACCGCGGGTATTGCCAGCGCACATTTCAGGCCCAGCCTTTGATGTGAATCGCGATGCGATGCTGAGCATTCTCCATCAGCCTGCAGCTCACCAACAGCTTCCCCCACCGGGAGAAACACATGAAACTGTACCGCTGTGCACAAAACGCCGGGAAGCACAACCTGAACCGGGGAAACAAAAATGGGGGATTGCAGGCATGTGCCAAAAGCCCGGGCAGCCAACAGCAGAAGCGAGCGCTCGGCTGTCACAGCGATCACCCGACCCAAGCAGACGGGCTGTTGTCACTGCTGGTGCATGCTTTGTTTATTTATTAATTAAATAAATGCTACAGATTTCAGAGCTCTTTAATCCTTTGGCTTTAACTGGCACGTTACAGGAACTCCACGCACAGGGAAGTCAAAAGCCTGCGGAAGAAACCCAAATCACGCTGTTTTCCCAAACAAAGGACGGGGGTGTGATTAGCTGGAAGTTACGTTTCTGGGTCAGTTGTTTTCTCTCTGCTTCCCTGTTTATGTCTGTACAGCCATTTTGTGCTGAGGGCAGAGCCGGGGTCCGCGGGAGAGCGGTGCAGGGAGAGGAGAGGGGCTCAGCTCCAAGGGAGCTGGGGGGAGGAAGAGTTGCCGAAGGCTGCACAGAGCCCTAACTTCTGCCTTTCTCCTGCAGGCAGGACCATTAACATACTGGAGGACACTGCTCTCCCCAGCCATTCCAGTCTGGCTGCAGCTGTTTGCACAGCCCAGCCTTGGGGCTGGACCACGAGCAAGGACTCTGACTACCTGCAGGCAATCACTGGCCCCTGCCCTGCCACACAAGGCAAGGAAAGGGGGATCGTGCGAAGTGCCTCAATGCAGCAGGGAGCCGAAAAAGCCTGGTGCCTGCACCTGAAATTGGGTTTTCTTCCACGCCGAGGGCTGCGCTCAGGCCATCGCAGGGAGAGCGATCTCAGCAAGCCCAACTCAAAGCACCCCATGTCTGTAGCGCCGGTCCTGCCGACAGCCTGCACTTCCAGGGGGGCAGATGCCAGGATCTTCACATGTGCATCTCATCACCACCATACTTCTGGAAGAACCACCTGCTGGACTTCTAAGAATATGAAAGCGTTACCCTTCACTTCTAAAAATCACATTTTTGCTTTCCCCCCACTGCAAATACGAGTATATTTTAAGAATGTATAGCTAACTTTTGAGAGAGTTCAATTCACAGTCAGTCTTCTGAGTTTCTGGAAGCTCCCCTTGGGACCTGGCAGTTGCAGCTGGCTACCCGGAACCTCGCTACCACAAGACTAACTCAAATTGTCCCTTCCAGAGTAGTTCCTTGTGTTATTCAGTATTAAATATCTGTACGCTAAAAAAAAAAAAATAAAAAAAAACCCAAACAAACAACAACAAAAAAACCCAAAACCACTAACCACACTTATGGTGTAAAATCTGACTTCCATCACCACTCTGATGTGTGGGCAGAGTGTTTGCCATCACAGAACACTAGACATTTTACAGCCACATTGTGCAGAAGTGGTACTTTCCACCTTCTTACTCAAGAAATTGTAATATATCCCCGAGTTTGACAAGACCAGCAAGGAAAGCAAGGGAAATGCCAGGTAGAGTTCGGACAGGGCAGGAGGAGAGTGATGGTATGACGAGGATGAATGATGGGGGGATGCTGGTACGACCCAGGCACAGGTCAGGATGGCATGTCCAGAAAAGACCCTTGGATTGCATTACTTGCACATAGAAAAAAGGTTTGAAAAGCCTTGTATGTGGTGATTCTCAAGCAGAAACCACAGCTGAGGGCAACTGGACCAAAACTTGCAAGTATATCAAGACAGAGACTCAAAACAAGAAGACAATTTTGATGTATTACCCCCATGGCTGAGCTGTCAGTAGGTAACTCATACGCTCATTTTCAGAAGTTTTTCTGAGTTCAGATAAAGTCTGATAAATACATTTTCAGATAATGTACTATTTTGCTGAGTATTAAAAGTTGCTCCTGATAACTAAAGGAAGTGA
The DNA here is from genome assembly GCA_002844005.1 of Limosa lapponica baueri. Taxonomy (NCBI): domain Eukaryota; kingdom Metazoa; phylum Chordata; class Aves; order Charadriiformes; family Scolopacidae; genus Limosa; species Limosa lapponica. Next base: position 235,516 of record KZ506299.1, on the reverse strand, counting down.
GGCTAATGAGAGCAGAAATACTTCTGCCTGCTTTATCTACTAACTAAATTATACAAAGCAGTCCCAAAGAACCTCCGAGCAAGACAAACCTGAAACTACATATATTTTTAAGAGGGGGAGAATTAATCAGTCAGTGATTAAAGTTCCAGATACAAAGCAAATTTTTTCTTCGCTTTTGTGTGTTTGGAAAGTTGCATTAAAAAAATATTTATATAATAGGGCTGAAACAATTGGTTAAAGGACTGTAATCTGGAATAGAAACAAAGATGTTCAAAGTGCAGCGAGCTGAAAAAATTCACTTCACTGGTCCGTATGAAATACAAAATGCTTCTCCCAACTTATGCAAAAAAGTAAGCAGGGCACCCACCTCGCGCTGCGTGGGGGCTGTTGAGCCAATGCCCAGTGCCGCCTGGCTTCCCAGAGCATGGGGATTCCCATACTGCTTGTTCTTTCTTCCAGGAGCAGCCCAACCAGGTCAGTTTTACTCAGCTGCAACACCCGCTATAGCTACGCACCAGGAGCTTCACCGTGTCTCCAGCTGATGCAGCTCCCAGTGCAGCCACAGCCGGGCTGGCACTCAGCGGGCACTTACTGCACTGGCAGATGTGGCAATGCAGTTCCCTTAAACATCAGGATGTGCTTTTCCCTTCCCAGTGGAACGAAGGCTGGCTTTCAAACTACCAATATCCAGGCCAATCCAACAAAACCAAAGGGAAACATAAAATACAGCGTTTAAGACTGACCACAGAGCTCAGCGCATGCTGAAGCTGAAGTTACGATTCATTGCTAGCAGATTCTGTGTCTACAATGTTCAGCAAGACTCCCTGAGTCCAGGCTCTGGATGATCCCAAGAATCAAAACAATGAAATGGCAGGGCATGACGAAAAGTATTTCTCAACAAAAGTTGGGTGATTTGCTTCTCCAAAGCACTTGTCTCATAACCTCATGGGAACTTTGGAATTGCCTCTCCCCTTGATTAGCAGAGAAAATACCACTTCTCTGACTTAACTACCACAGGTCACTGCAAATGCCATTTTCCATTAGTTCTTAGGTAGCTAATCTCTTGGTTCTTATGCCAAAAGCTGCCCCTTCCATTTTTTTGGGGGGGAGGTGGCTTCTCCACCCTTGGTGCATTTATAGACAAGAGTTCTTTCCAAATTCATTAGTTTTCCTTGAAAGCAGGGGGTTAGAGTTACTTAAATGGTGGATACTCACAAAACTGTGCTACAGTAGTAACAGCTACTAGTAGTCCTGTTAGAAAAGAGGGCTGAAGTAATTTCAGTCTTAAAAAAGGGACAAAAATATAAGTCATATGGTTCTTTACCGCCATGAATTAATCAAAGCTAAATCTTAATAATAGGTGAAAGAAATGGTATTTCAGTTACACATATTGAGCTTCAGATATTAGTTTTAATATAATTTAGAGTAATCACAGCATCTTGGTGGGGGTTTTTTTTGTTGTTGCCACATCAGTTCCTCAACTTCACTACTTCCCTGCTTACTTTCATCTCTGCTGCTGTCCTTATCTGTATTCCCTAGGTATTGTAAAGTCTATACTGCCGTTGCTGCCATTTGCTGTGATGGGACTTCATTTTGAACGCACAAAAGTGTTTTGCTGATTCATAGGCAATGCAGCCTTATAACTGTGATAACTGGGGCAGCTGGAGAAATATTTATGGTGGAAGATGCAAAAAATATTTTTAAAAGGAAAAAAAAAAAATCACTTTGAATGGGAATTAATTCCTCTATATATTAGTTGAGCCAAATGTTGAGTAAGGCTGGTGAAAAAGAAAGACTTGCTGAGCAACAGCAGGAGAAGCTTCAGGGAGGATCACATACCTCCACAGGAGCCCAGCGGTCAAATTGTGCATTATCATTTACTAGAAACCTCAAGTGCATAAGTGAAGCATGGGTTAAAAGCAGGCATGCTGACCTCACCTAGATTTTCAAATGCTTTTGCCATCAAGAACCTGCCTGTCTTTCACAACAGTCACCATCATCAGTCAGACGGGGAAGCGACGGAGTTGGAGTTAATACCACTCAGATCAATAAAAATAAATCAATATGGTATTTGACAGACCACCATAATAATTAACTAGTTCTGCAGAGATGATGGCAGCTTCCAGAATGAGAGAGCTGAAAAAGAGAGAGGACAGGGTCCTGCCAGAAGGGACATTTTGTTGGGGAAAATTTACCAATAGACGGGAATTATTTATATCAGGAATTTGTCATGGCAGGAAGCACGGCAAAATTCATACAGGGCCCTGCCCTCTTTGCCATCTCTTGCAAATCAATAGCATTTTAAAGTAGAAGGCAAATAAGGAAGGACTACAGGGCGATGTGTGGCACAGGGAACTCAAGGGAAGTCTCCCAAGAGCTACTCAGTCTAAAAGAACAAATCAGAGTATGACTGTGCCAAATACAGGGGTGAGAAGAATAAAGGGAAACAATTATCTATCCTGGAAGGGGTGCTGTACAGAATCAAACAAGGCTTTTTCTATGAAGGCAAGAAATAATTGATGCTTTTCAGGCAGAATTGATACGTGCCGCAGATGACAGCGGAGCAAGGACTACACTGGATTAGCCAGGAGCGCCTTCGTTTTTCTACAGCTTTTCAGAACACATTTCCAGGCGGCCCAAGGCGGAGCAGAGCTGCCAGCATCCCACATGTGCTGAGCAGCACCCAGCCCCAGCCAGCCCCAAGCCCCGTCTACCACCGCCCACGGGAGGAAGGATGAAAAAGCTGAGGGAAACCGGCTTTCACCTGGGGCACAAGGGGCGTTTCCCTGCGATTTTGCTGGAAACCAGACAGTCATGTCTCTCTCATCCTCCTGCTGGGTTGCATTTCCAATCCAGCCAAAACCACAGCACTGCGGTGCCATCCAAGCATCCTCCCCACCTCATGGGGCATGTACATACCCGCACCACAACCATATCCCTCCTCCATCTCTGCCACCTCCCACACACAAGGTCTAAGTATTACCCCATCATAGGTCCCCAAGGATTTAAAAAGAGCAAGAGACGAACAGAGATGAGCACCGCCTCTTTGCAGACTGTGCTGCATCTGCTCCTGCAACAGGGTGGAAATTCCCGACTCCCCTCACACACCAACACAGGGGAGCAAGTAACTCAAGACATAAAATTTGCTTTGGGTTCACCACAACAGAAGCACAGAGTGGAAGAGCCATGTAACGCGGCCAAGACTACCCAAGCGACCTCAGCCACCGAAGCAAAGAGTACATCAGTTCCTATGTGAAGAAACCACGTTATTGAGGGGAATTTAGATTATGCACCTACTTGAGTGACCTTCTACTGTATCTAAATTCTTTTTAGACTGAAATTTTTATTCTGGACAAAGTACTGAACATTAAAAAAATATACATATGCACGTATTTCATATATATGCATATACTGCGCACATTTTCTGTGTAGTAAAGAAGCAGCTATTGATTCAGAAATATAGGGAGTTTGCTGTTCTCTGAAGGATAACCTAAACGATGTAAACATGCATGGAACAAGAAACCAAGACTTTACTTCTGAGAGGTGAAAAATTTCAGTAAGAATGCCAGCAGCCTCCTAACACAGATCCAAAAGCTAATAATTTATTCAAAATCATCTCACAGCACACACATTAAAGTAGTGTTCACTACCAGTGCTACCGGGGCAATGTACACCTGAAGTCCAGCAAACTGCTGGGGCAAGGGGAGTTTGTATGCATTCTAAGTACCAGTGGATATAAAAATACACATTTATACTCACATTCCCTGAATTCTGCACATTGCTGGGGGAGCGGTGGTGGCGGTGCTGTTTCCAGACTGCTCAGAGGGCAGTGCCGTTTCCATGTTTCCCAGGACAAACACCATACCTCCATAACAGAGGGACCTACACAGGTCTAAAAGCCATCCGCATCAACCTGCCCCAATACTCTGCAAGCCAAGAGCTGGCTATGGATACAGTTAAGAACTACACAAGATGACGGTTACAGCTCAACAGCAAGAACAGCAAATACTTTACCGTGGCAATGCAGTATTCCATTTTAAATTATTCACTCACACCTTGTCAGGACATTCTGCTGTCTAGTTGTTCTTCTGGGTCTCCCAGTCAGAGTAAACCTGCAGCTAAATGGACAGTGTTAGTGCTTCCTACCTCTTCCCAGGCGAAGGGACTATCCTGTCCTGATTAATATGCTTGTTTTACACTTTATGTCCCACGTGAACTACAGCAATGTACCGGACCTCAGCAAGAAACCACTAGAAGGCGGCAAGGAAGGTACACAAGCCAGGGAGCAGCACAAATACTAGCACCACAACTTCAGCTAATGCTGAGGAAAGGAGCTATGTTACACTGAAAGTTACCAGGAGAACAATTCCTTTCCCTACTTTCTACAACCACACTGTAAAAGCTATGACCTTCAAAATATTGGCTTTTTTTTCTCTTTAGGATTCAAAGCAGCCGAGATCAGGCAATACTCTGGCAAGAGAATAACTGTCAATAGCCATATTCCTCAATGGAGCTTTTATTGCAAGAATCAAATGTTGTATTTCTAGTCTCTTCCACAGTCACTCAAAGCAATCAAGAGCAGCTATTTAGAAAATGTCCTCACAGCTATTGGAAGCTTGCTTAAGACTGGAAAGCCAACTTGCTTTTGAAGTAAATCTCTTGAATGAGTTACTGAGGAAAGAACAAATCGAAAGCAGAACAAAGGACAACTCTGAACCTGAAGTAGACTTATGCTGAAAGAGCCAGCAAGGACACTGATGCTGAGAGAAGCTGCATACGTTCATAACAGGGCTGGCAAAACCAGCCTCAGAGGCATCCTGGTCACTTTCGACCAAGATCTCACCTGCTGGTTAAACCAGACTGAACCCAACATGAAAAGCAGACAGTTTTGCCTAAGAAAAAAAGATGTGAGGAGGCCAATGGAAATGGAAAAGGAACAGCAGAGTTGGGAATATTGTCTAACACTGCCAAGTATTATCTGGACTACAAAAAAACTAGCCATCATGACCTGAAATGCAGTGATGGGAGAAGGAAGCGCTGAGAAAAACATATTGAGTTACAGGAACACTAGCTATATTCTAACTTCTCCACTAGCCTGGAGAAGAGAAGGCTCTGGGGAGACCTCATAGCAGCCTTCCAATATCTGAAGGGAGCCTACAGAAGAGCCGGAGAGGGACTCCTTGTCAGGAAGTGTAGGGACAGGACAAGGGGCAACGGTTTTAAATTGGAAGAGGGGAGATTTAGATTAGATACCAGAAAGAAATTCTTTGCTGTGAGGGTGGTGAGGCACTGGAACAGGTTGCCCAGAGAAGCTGTGGCTGCCCCATCCCTG
>KZ506299.1:151782-219478 GCA_002844005.1 Limosa lapponica baueri | reverse complement strand
GGGCGCCGGGACCAGCCGCCGCGGGGTCGGTGCCGGGGACGCTCCTCGGGCGGGCCGGGGACATCCAGCGGTCCCTGCCTGTCCCGGGCGGCCTGCAGGGACGGAACAGACGCCGCCAGGTGCACGGGGAGGGCGGCGAGGGAGATGCCCACCACAGATACTCTCAGGAAAGCAGAAAACCAAATAGAGCTTCAGTCACTGAATTGCCTTCGGCACCTGGAAAAGGACTTTCTGGTGTTAAAACGCGTCTGAAGGGACACTGCATAACGGCGCACAAGATGCCCGGCTTGCGGCAGCACCTGTGGCTGAGGTTCCCCAGACGCTGCTTGGAGACACCCCCCCAGATGGTCACCGTGGCCAAGAGCGTGTGGGACGCTGAGGAGCTTCTCTCCCTTTGACTTCGTTTGCCTTTTAGACTCAAACACCTTCGTTTTATTTTTCAGCAAAGTCACTTTTCGTCGAGAGGCTCAGAAATGTCAATGTTGGCTCAAAAGGGGAAATAAAAAAGAGAAAGTCCCCTTGTCCTCCATATTTAACCCCAAGGACCCGTGATTGGCCTCGGAGCCAGCAGGGCCCAAGGACTGAGCTTCTGCTTTTCCAAAATAACCTCAGATGTGATGTCCGTGCCGGAGTGCATCCCACCTGCCTAAGATGAGAAGGCCAAGCGGTGTTTTCCAGCAAATAGTGAGTGATCTTCGCTCAAATGCCAGCAGCAAAGTTCATCAGTGCTTCTACCATGCGTATCTCATTGCTCGGTACAGAAATTATGGCTTCGACCTCTCGCAGAACAGGGGATCTGTAAAGGTTTAATTACTTTAAAACCTGCCTCTCACACGTGTGTGAGGTGTGCCTGTGACAGCAGACGTAGAGCAAAAGCACACACTTTGGGGAGTAGGTCTCAAAACAAGCTCAGCCTGTGGGATGCTATGGGGCACGGCGGTACGCAGTGCTGGCCTCGCTCTTCTTGGCTTTCATGGCGTTTCAGGCTCGCAGCCTGGTATCACTCCTCTCCGCTGCTCCTTCAGAGCACTTCATCACATCCTAAAATCTCATTCCCAGCTACAGCTGACCACAGACCTCAACTGGTCGAGCAGAAATCTTACTTTCCCAGCTTGCTGTCCCTTTGAGGTTACTGAATGAACACAAAAATTTATTAAATAAGGCATCAGCTTATTTAATTTGCCCTTGGGTAATATTTTTTCATCTAAGAAGCCACATTCAACATTATGTACTGCGGCCTTTTTGCCTGGAGTGCAGTTTCCAGAGCCAAGTGATAGAGCAATCATCCATCACGTGTAAACCAGGGACAGCAGAGCACAGACACAGCGAGTACCAGCGGTACCGGGGGGAGCTGGAGCGCTTCCCCCAGCCTGCCTCCCCACAGAAGCAGAGCTGGGCTTCCCCACCCAACACAAAGTCTGACCATGGATGGAGCTCAAAGCCCCTGTCTGCTGTTAACACCAAGAGACAAGCAGAACCCAGGAACCACCGACCTTTGCACAGAGGATAGAAAGATCCAGAACTCCACCAGCCAATGCTGAAACCGTGGTGCTGTGAAGCCATGTTGCAACCTTGCCTGCAAGGCCCCTGGAAGACCACTCCTGATGTCCACCCTCCTGCGGCTGCCCACAGATTCACAGGTGACACCTAGATTGCTGGCTACCAGAAAAAGAAACTGTTCCTTAATGAGGATCAAAAAGGAAGGGACATTTAAATATAAGATATTTAAAGGGGAGATGATTTAAAGAAAGACATCTGATTTTCTAAGGCTTCGACCCATGGATGTGCCTGTGGGAAGAACCTCCAATGAGAAGAGCCTCTGGCATCTCCCATCTGGCTTCCCCTGCAGGAAGCCAGCCTCACGGTAAGGTGAGCCCAGCCATCGCAGGAGCCTGATGTAGAAATCAATCAGACAAAAATCATACGTGTTGCTGCATCAACCACCTCAGTATTATTCAAACCTGGTGCTAAGAGCTTCATGTGCTTTCTCACCCATTTCTGTAGAGCACTTGGTTCGTGGCACCTGTAGCACCGCATTGCATCCCACTCCCTTCAGTGCCCAGCGTGGGCTCCAGGTGCAGCATCAAGCAGCTGCTCTGCTTGTGCCTGGCTTCCTCCCTCACCCCGTTTATTCCTGGCAGGGTAAGGACCCGTACACACGTTCGCAGGGAGGGTGAAGAAGACCAGCACAAAGGACCGTGCTGGAAACAACAACCAATTTCCTCCCTCACAGAGACAATCGTCCACCTCTATGATAGTTGGGGGCAGCAGCACGCACAAGTGGGCAGTTCTTGGCCAGCAAAGCCTTTGCCTCCAGGAATGCCTGTCCATTTTCCCTTATCGTATTTTATTTTCGGCACAAGAAATTTAACACTAGCTACTACTTTTTCCCCCTGTCCCATTAGGATCAGCAGTGAAGCCAGCAAGAACCAAACTGTGTTCCTCTATTCCACCTCAGTGTCATGGGCAAAAGCAGTTGTGTCCCCACAGGGTGTTGGGGAAACCACTACCAGGGCAGAAACCAGGGGACGAGGCTGCAAATTAATTACCTTGACTGGTAGCACTGGCAATGATGAAAATCATTAGAGCAAGCGCTCCCACCACTGGACTGGAGGAGGCTAGGGAGGTGCTGCTCTTCCCTGCAAGGACATCTGGAGGACCCCTGCAGAACAGCCAGAAACACACCTGGGGCTGTCCCCTTTGGCCCTTCCACAGTCCAAGGGACAAGAGGGGGTCTCTACCAGCTCTGGTCCTGCATCGGAAAGTCACCGCTGGGGTCCCCATGAGGGCTCACATTGGGCAGATGGCACAGGCATAAGGGTTGGATGGAAGGCATGGCTTCCTCCCGGGCTTCTCATCCCACTTGATGGCTGTCCCAACTCCACCACGGATCAACTTGGTTTCCTGACACTGTGAGGACAAAAGGGGCTCCCTCTCTGAATAGTGCTGGCCTTGCTGAGCTGTAACACAGCTGCTGATGCTTATGAAACATCACATTTTTCCAAATCATTTACTCTTTTTCTTCCTACTTTTCATCAAATCTTGGGGTTTTTTTTTGCTTGTTTTGTTTTCTGTAAACTTATTTTAATAAAGAAATGACTTTTTAACAATGGCTTTTTCATCAAAGTCTTGGGAAATTGGAAATAGTAGGCTGTTGCTTGTAAAACTGAGCACAACGTGTTTCAAATGCCACAAGCCAAAATCAGCTTTACATTTTCCACAGGCTGAAATGGTTTTCCACCCCAGGGCAGCTTGATTTGCAAGCTGGCCTTGCTCCTTGAGGTCCCCACATGCCAGGACACGTCTTGGGGCTCACTTAGCACCTCATTTAGCACCAGTGGGAGCAGGGCCATGCCTGGCACAAGGCTTCTGCATGGGCTGAAGCACCCGCAGTGTTCCCCAGCCATGGTTAATTTGTAGACCAGTGTCACCGGTACGGCTTGTGCAGCATTGGAGGTCCCTGCAAGACGTGGGATTTCAAAAGCTGAGATGACTGTGGGAGTGCCAGAGCCACAGATTTCAGAAATGACCAGCTCTTCCCAGAAGTGTTGCCTGTGATTTCAGAGAATTTTGTCTTGAAATCTTGCCTAGCTGTCATGTCTGACTACCAGCTGGAACCTCCTGCTGCTTTTTAATGACTCAGTCTGCATGTGCCCTCCACATCATGCGCTGACATCTTCTGCAGGCGACTTGCCCACAAGCTCTGACCTAGTGAGCAGAGTCCAAGGTGAAGGACCCATGTTTCAGCATCCCAATGGCCTCTGGGGCAGGCCCTGAATGCAGCCCTGCACGCTGGTCCTGCCATTGCGACACGTTGTTCTTCCAATGCAGTTTCCATCTCAAACCCACCATGCTGGAGCCACACCTGACATCCGATGTGCTGGTTCATCCAGACCTGCTTTTAGAGTCCTTGCCCTCACCTGAGGGACGTGGTGGATACCCTGCCAGACCTGTCGTCTCCTCCGTCCCATGCCACCAACCCACAGAAATTGCATCCCTAGCAGCAGATCCAAGCTTGGTAGTTTCCCCCTCGCTGTTGCCGTATGATCCTTGGTGGAGCAGCAGCCAAGCCTGGGGAACCTGCTTCCAAAGTGATGCTGCAAAAAGAAAGAGGGGGGATATTCTTCACCAGGGCGGTGGCCGCCTGCCAGAGGACACTTGGGAAGCACAGTTGCCTTCTCCACAATTTAGCTGCTTGCTGACAGCCATCCTTCTTAGAAAGGAGACAGGGCTGGGGGAAACAGGTTGGTTTGCAGCTCCCCACTGGAGTGCCCCAGGCACGTATGCCAGCTCCCTGCAACCTCACCCCATCCCAGCCCTCCTGCCTGGGGCACCAGGCACCCTGCAAAGCGCTCACCTGTTTGCCTGTCCACCTGCCCTTGTGGAGCCTGCCACGCTCCCGCACCCTTTACCACTGCGGTGCTGACCCTCGCCCCGCGCTGGGCTCCCAGGCATTAGCCGGGTATTTCTGAGCAGAGATCACTACAGAGCACGTAATTTAACTCTTCCATAAAAATCATCACTGTCTTAATTATTCAGCACACTCGCCCCACTGCCCAAGCTCACTTGCTGATGGTTCCATGTAGTTGAGATATCAAATTTTTTGTTGTATAATTGGCCAAGACCCGGCTCCTACTTTGTAACAGGTGTGTGATTTTTTTATATGTGATTGATTTTATGCATGTGCTGATGCCAGTACATGACACAGGTGCTTTGTAGATGGTCTGTAACATGAATTTCCGAGGCCAGCGCGTGATTCAACACAGTTTGGCAGCTCCACTTGCAGTAACCTGCTTGTGCAGACCCGTGAATGACACCAAGATGCATACCTGTGCTTACAGGACGTTCTGCGCTGCGTCTGCACATGCCTGTCAGCATCCAAACTGGGGGCTGGCTGCCAGCCCAAGCAGGGTGCCCTGCCTGCTGTTGTCCAACAGAAGAGTTGGCAGGACAGCCCCAAGACTGAGGGGCTCTTGAACCAGGTTGGGGACAGGTCCCAGAGATGGAGTTGGAGGAAGAGTGACATTGGGCCAACACAACTTCCCTCTGGCAGCAACAGTCCTGCATCCTCGCCCCACCAGCAGGGATCCCTCCTGGGACCAGGGTGGAGGAAGGCTCCAGGTCCCCCTCACCATCTGCCTGTGCTCACATCCCTGGGCTGAGCAGCTGCAGGCACAGGGCTGCGTGGTGCCATCCATGGCAAGGTGTCCCCCATGGGTCACAGTGGGCAGGCAGGATCAGAAGCTAAAGTGCAAGACTCCCGTGGGGGCCGTGTCAGCAATGAACAACACCAGGTCAATTTTTAAATCATGAAGATCAAGGGAAGTCCTGGTCTAATCCCAACGCCTGCACCAGGCAGATCTGCACAAACCCCCCTAAAGAGCAGAAACAGTGGATGACAGTGGGGACACAGCTACTGGAAGCCTCTACACGCTGGTGAGGGAGATCAACAGACAGTGGCTGCTTGGATGTCTACAGGCATTCAACAGGGTTACCCACCAGCAGGTCTAAGGATGCCAAGGTACAGTGGGATAAGGGGAAAGGTCTTTGCTGGGCTGGCCATTACCGCTCAGTCATGAGGCCTTTGGCACTATGACAGACTGAGCTGACCTGTTGTGTAGCTGTGCCAAGGAGAGGTCAAAAAATAAAAAAAGCAAACTTAATGTTGGGAATTAGGGGGAGAAAAAATTGGAAGCAAGATCCAGCAAGGGTTATTACGTACAAGAACAACATCTCTGGCTCAAAAATCCCAACCCATGGACTGAGAGAGGCTGGAAAAATGTGTGAAAAAGCATTGCTTGAACTACTTTGCAACTTACCTTAGGTTGGCCACCATCAGCAACATCATCCAGGGCTCACTCCATGTTCCTGCAGCATCCTCCACTTGCCTGAAGCAGCCCGGGTGGCACACTAAGCAATGCGGAGTATCCTGAGTGTTCACTTGGAGCCCACCACCAGTGTCAGGCATTGCAGGCAGGGGACACTCTAAAGAAGCACAAGCTCTACATTTACAGAGAGGACCAAAAGGCAGGTGGAGGAACATCAACAGCTTTGCAAGAGTTAAGTGGTCTTCCTGTAGTAATACCTTCCTGCTCCCAAACCACCAGCAAATGGCTTCATGAGACAGATGGCGGTTGTTTTACTGAGTGAAGGGGAAGGTGTTTAGATTAACCTTCACACTGGTGAGCAGTGGTTAAATGTATCCAGGACAGCTGTAAACGCACTTAGATTAAACATACTCAAAATAGCTGTAAACACAGTGACATACCCTTGGCCTGGCGCACCAACACTGCTTCCAGTGAGGAGCCGCCGGCCGCGTCTCCAGGCCATGGCACAGCTGATGCACTCATAAACCCATCAGACAGCAGTCGGGCTTGCAGCCCTCACAAGCTACAGGAGGCATCAATCTGCCCTCTGCCCCTGTCCTGGTGTGGGGGCCCGAGCAGCCCCCTCCTCCCTGCCGCCTTGGCAGAGCCTGCGCAGAGTGGGTGGCTGGGAGCAGCAGCATCCCCCAAGGAAGCAGCTCTCCTTGAGCGTGCGGCAAAGGGATGCGTGTGCCGGAGCGGTTATATCTTCCTCCACCTCCTTCCCCTGGGAGGATATCCTGGCATCGTCTGCCTTCACCTACCCTGGCCCGACATTTGTTCCCTTCCCAGCAGCTTCCTGTTTGGGATACTTCTTTGTCTCGGCTTCCTGTCCTACATGTGCCACTGAAACCAAGGCAGCTGTCCCACAAGCAGCAAGCGAATGAGGTGTCTCATGTCATGTTTTGTGCTGACATCCCCCATGGCAAACTACATCCCATGCGCTCATGGAGCAGACCTGCTAGCTCACCATGCTGGGCAGCAAACCTTCTACGGCAGCCTCAACGCCACCAGAGACCCCACCACACACCTCTGGTTCCCACCACCCATCTCTGGTTCCCACCACCCACGCTGACATCTTGTTCCCTGCCTCATGGCCCACGGCTCGCCCAGTCACAAAGAGAACCTGCACTGGATTAAACCACAGAAATCCTCAACGCCGAGCATGGGGTCCAGATCCCACCGCCACAGCCAGCCACCCTCATCACCCCAGGGAAGCACAGCAACCCCTTCAGTACCATGGGGGACAACCGCGGCTCCCTGCACGTGCAGGGACGATGACCCACACCAAGCAGATACAGGCAGACCTGTATGGTAATGGGAGCCGTTCATGTACAAATCACAGCAAGTTCAAACACGGTCACCAACACACCCGTCTGGCACGAAAGACTGATCTTTAAGGCAGAGACAAACCCTGAGATTATATTTTTATGTGTTCTACTTGAAACCAAGTGATCTGGAAAATCCCAGAGCATTCAGATGCAAAGGTCTAAATCTTAACGATGCTCCTGGCAGGGCTCTGTGTTTTGTTTGCACTATTTAACAGTTTCTTCATAAGGAAACAATCGACTTGGTTAGGAAAAAAAACACACCACAAAAATTCTCACCCCTTGTTCAGCTGATAGACCTCCATCAGTGACGTTGCTCTTGACGCCGATCCCAGTTTGGGTTGCCAGAGCTTCCGCACCCAGTGAGGTATCTGGCCTGGGAGAGGAGAAACCACAGAGCTGCACACTACAGCTCCAGCTGCTCAGGCACCAGGAAGGGACCGGCCTCAGGGAACTGAAGGCAACTATTTATATTTGCATGGTTTTGGAAACACTTCCTTTAGCATATAATGCATTTTTCTCCCATCCTATCTTATCACTCCCAAATCTTCAGGTTTTTTACTACAAATCTAACTTTGTTACATAAATTTGTGCTTAGGAACTGTAACCTATTTCAACACATTTTTTTTCTTTTTTCCTTTATGGATGGAGGCAATGCTTTTTCCCACACTTTGAGTGAGAAGCCCAGCCCTGACAACGGATAAGCAGCAGGACGGGTGGCCTGCCCAGCACTCTCCACATGCCCTCCTCTCAGCACAGGGTGCAAGGCAGGGAAGCAGCAGCTTCAGGAAACCAGTAGCTTCAAGAAAACAGAGAAGTTGGGATTCGTGCATCAGGCATCTGCCTTTGCCCTGTGTCCTAGCTGCTGATGTGCCAGGACAGGTCCCCAGGTGCCACCCAGACTCAGTGCTGCTTCCATCCTGGGTTGCAGCTCTGCAGCTCCTGGGAGACAATGCTGCCTTTTGCAGAGAAAATGGACGAAAAGGATTAAATTGCTCATCAAAATGAAAACACAAAGCCAGGTTTAACGCCTCACACTGAAGGAAGCCACGGTTCAGAGCAGAATCAGCAGACGCCCACATAATTATATCACGTTAGGGAAGAGTTAGCATTGTAGGCCACGATTTTCCCTTGCAAGAAAACTTCCAAGTATGGAGATAATGGTGATCCAATTAACCAGGCTTTACACGCATTTCCAAATGGCATGTGGCAATGCTCAAGTGCTTAAAGAATGCCCAAAAGCTGTTAAAGAAACTGATCTGCCATGAGAGGTAGAGATCTCCTGAGATTATAACTGGTTAAAGGTCAGGAAGTGAGGAGCAGGGGCAGGACTGCATCTCTCAAGGGAGGGCACAGGTGGAGCCCCTAAAGGTCTGACCCATCTGCACCTCCCTGAATGATCTGGAGAAGACCAGGGCACAGCAAGGTGACGGCACATCCCGGCAAGACCGCCAGCAAGGGCAGTGAAAGCAACAAAGGCTGTTGAAAAAAGGCTAGGGTGAAATCCATGCTTCAGGGCAGGGACGCAGCAGCTTTGTGCTCAGCAGCAAAGGCTTCATCGGGTGATTCACCTCACCCCTCTCTAGTGCAACATACAGATGAAAGGAGGAGTTGCTGGTGCCAATCTCATCTGCTTCCAAAACCATCAAGTAGCTCAAATTTGCATGTGGTTGTATTTCCTCAGGTTCCCTGCAGCTGCTCCTGCTACATCTGCAGGAACCCATCTTGAGTTAGTTTCAAGTGTACCCATGCTGTAGATAAAGTGCAAAAGAAACAGGTATGAGCGTGCAAGCAGCTTCCTAAAGTATGGGAGATGCAAGGATCAGCCAGGGAAGAGGGCATCCGGGGGAAGAAATAACACCACACAAGGAAAAGGGCTCGTTGCACTTGCTGGAGCATGCAAGAGGGAGGAGTGGCAGAAGGTCACAAGTGCTGGGTCTCTGCTCTGCCAGCCATGTTCAGTTCTGCATCTGTCTCTTCTGGGCTAGAAGGAACAAGAGTGACTGTAGCTTGAACCCTTTGGAGCTCCCTGAGCACTAGGCCAGCCATGCTCCCTGCAGTGGGACTGTCGAGGACCATCTTCATGGCTGGAGGGAGCCTGCTGCCTGGTCCCCAAACTGAGCACCACAGCCACTTCCCTGGGAAGGTGCCCTGAGCAGAGCACGCCGGGGCAAGGATGGGGGAAGGAAGTTCAGCCCTACTTGCTATTCAAAGGAAAAATCTGTCTTTTTCGAGCCCCAGGATCTCTGTTTCCACGAGCCACCATGCTCCCAGGGAGGATGACCACACACAGTGGAGCTGGATGAGCAGTTCAGGTCCCAAGAAGGAGACCAGGACCTGGGCTGGGTCATGGACCTCTTGGCACAGCTGCTCCTGCTCACAGCCTGTCCTGGTGATGTGCAAGGTTAGCCAGGGGGAGGAGTTCAGATCTTCTTTTGTGAGCTGGGAGACACCTCCTCATCCCCAGATAGCAAACCTAGAGATGCATCACCAGATGACTCTACAGAGGTTCAAGGCCTGATGTGCTCCTGGGGACAGACTGACCAGCAGCTGTGGTGAAGACATGCACAGGAACGTAGCCAGCCCCAGGCATGCCCTGGCCAAGGAGCAGAGAACAAGCATCCTGCAGCAAAGACCCAACAGTGCTGACATTCCTGCTGCTCCTCACCAGCTGCCACTGACACACCACATACTGCATGAGGAGCACAGTTGAGGGCTGGACATGCACCAGACCAGGGCATGACCCAGGGACTGCTGCCAGCTGGTAGAAAGGAGAAGCTGAGAGTCATCTCAAGGAGTCCATGGCAGTGCCTCTGCTCCCAGCCAGCAGTCGGCACAAGACATCCAAAAGGATGACTGTCAGTTTTAGGGATGGAAGTGCAGAGCCCTAGGATCACTTCACTGGCTCAGCAAGACTCAGAAGAAAGCAAATTAATCTGTCATACTCCCATTCCTCTCCTCCGCAAACTGGTGTTGGTATGAAGGAGGTGGTGCCAATGGCCACCCTCCTGTCATCCAAGAAATGGTACTACCACCACAGTAGGCTGTCCTGCCCATACCCTGCAGTGGTGACACTGCCCCCGATTTCTCTATGCCAGCCCAACGCACCATCCCAGAGCATTTACTGGCAAAGCCAGTTCAACTAAAGCAGTGGGGATTAACTGGTTTTTGTAGTCCATTACAGACTGTAGTTACCAGGAAGGCTCGAGGCCACCCAGAGAGCAGGAGGCGATGCACTTCCAGGGATGGGTTCCCAGTCACGGGCCACTGGAGAACTTGCTGGCATGGCAAATGGCTGCCAGTTGGGTGCCAGTTTTGCATCCAGACTGGTACAAAACTGAGGAACAAAACTCCTTGGTGCAAACCTCCCTGGGTGCAAAACTTCCTCAAACTGGGGAGCTCTGTTGGGCTCACCTGCCTGCCTTAGCCATCCCAAGCTTTCCCTGGCTGCCACAGAGGCAGCCAGCTCCACTCTGCCGGTATCTGCGGCACAGGCATGTCCCTTGGTGCTGGAGCTGGCAGGGTTATGCTGGCAAAAGCCATCACACATGCTTAGCTCTAGAAAGCCATGGGGCAAACGCAGCTCATACTTCATCAGAGCGTAAGCAAAAGTACTCTGTCTGGCATAAGCTGCATTTTCCATACATGAAGGGGATGGTGGAACTCACTTGCACAAAGTCTGTAAGGAAAACTTTCCAGGACAGACAAGCCAGAAAGCAGAAAGAAAACAGAGGGAGGTTACGTACTCACACTAGAGACTTCCTTGGGTCAGATAAAGGGTTGGGGCCAGGCCCATGGGACGCACCACACTTCACTGAGGTGTGCTGCTGGCTTGATGCAACCCCTGCTCCAGCAGGAACAACGCATGATGGGCCATCGCTGGTACTGGGGCGAAACACGGGAGTTGCAAGAGCTGCTATAAAAAAATATCCCTTTGCAACGTGCCAACCAAAGATGCTATCCATGAGCTGCTGGTGAAGGAGAATCCCCTTCCACCCACCACTTTGGGTGCTTTGTGTGTAGCAGAAAATATCCACTGGTACCACCAGATGGACAGGATACCCAGGCTGCTGCTTTCAGACACATTTTCAGAACAGGCTTCAAGGGCAAAATTACCAAGAAAGAAAACAGCTGCGAAAAGCAGTCTCAACTTTTTCCAGTCCTGCGTTTGCAGTGCATTCACTGCTTACTCACTTCTGGCTAAGTCTAGATCTGCCGGGCCAGGTCCCCACCCTCTCCTCCAGCACAACTGCTCCTTACAGCCTGGAAGCTATTTTTTCCCACCCTGCTATCTAAAAAAAAAAATTGGAGTGAAAGCTTTTATCATCCTGAAAACATGCCAACTGCGAAGGCAACTCTGTGTCTCAGACGCCTGTTTCCTGGCAGATTTTAAGTCCTTTGCTCAACCACTAGGCCTGCAACAGCACGCTGTGAACTGTAGTTTCAAACAGTCACATGTTTAACTGCTGCTAAATACCCAGGAGACCAACATTTTCAAACAGCAGGCTAAAAGCTAGACACAGAGCCAAGTGGCGGTGTCGGCGCATCCGAGGTGAAGAAAAGGCGTGAATGTGCCGCGTGGTGATGCTGTGCAGCGAGATGGAGGGCCACCTGCATGGGTACAGCTACCAGGCAGTACTGAGTGGGGTTACCTGGCTTAACACCTCACCTGGTCAGTCACCCCTTCGCTTCATGGGTAACGAAGCTTCAGCTCTGTTGGCTCCCAGAGGTTTGAAGGGAAAGGATGGGACCCGGCGACCAGGCTGAGCCTGGGAGAAGTGCTGAATGACTGCACCCTTGGTGTCCAAATTTCCAGGGAGCAACCCTGGCCATAAGCACCACAGCTGACAACCTAAAGGTGCTGGGAAGTCCACGTGCAGGCTGAGACATGGGGACAGCCCCTGCCTTGATGCCACCTTGGAAGAGCTACACAAATAACAGAGAACTTCACCCCAGTGGTGCTTTTTGGGGCTCCAAAGTGCTCAGAGCTAGTTTTGCACGCAGAAATCCCTTTTCCACTCCAGGCCCAAACTGCAGGGTCTCTCTCAAAAAAATTGCATAGGATGAGAAAAGGATGCAGTCCTGTCAGGCTTTACTCTTTTAGATATAGAAGGTGGCTATGTCTTGGCACATGACCCACAGCAACATCTACCCTAGTACCTACCTATACTAGCCCTTCTGCCAGCTGAGGATTTTCCCTAACATTGCAATTCAGGTCATCCAAGCATTGCTTCAACTCTAAGTTACTTGGAACTGCCTGTGAAAAGAAAGCTAAGTACTCTGGGAAGGCAGGAATTGATAGTCTTTCAGGTTTTTTTTTTTACCCTAGGGAGAAGTTACTAAGAAGAAAGTGGTCTGGAACGGAGGTGCATGGGACAATCCAACTAACTCTCCAGAGGCTTTAAACAATTGTCTCACTTTATGCAAAATAGATGGTTCCCAGGAAAATCATTCGTGTCAGATGAAATCACCGCTGGATCTCTGCAGAGCACAGTTATGATGTACTCCATGCATCTCCAAAGGGAGGGATATGATCCCACCTGTAGCGCACAACCCAGGCTGGCATTTATATAAACTTGGCCGTGGTGTCTCTCTAGCTATCACACCTATTTGTGACAGTGCAGAGCAATGCAACAACTCTGCTGCCAAGGGAAGCAGAGCACAGCGTGGCTACTGCATGATCCAGCCATACAAGAAGGTCAGGGCTCTCCTCGTGTGTCATCTAAAAACCACAAGACAAAGAAAGCTGCAAAGCTCCAACAAAGTACAGGAGACAAGCAATGGAAATCCTCCAACATACCATGCAAGCTGCCTTCTGTCCCTTCTGCCCTCCAGATACACTTCTCCATCCCCGAGTGCCCTGTTCACTAACGAGGGAACCAACCAGGAGGTGGGGAGATATTTGGAGTTGTTTAACCCCATCACAGCCCTCTGCTTTCCAGAGCCTGGGTCCTGCAGGGCACGGCAATGAAGAGCACAGCAGTGCTCCCCTGCCAGCTCTGACACAGGAGCTGTCAGGGCAGAGGAGAGCCCTGCCAGCCCTCTGCCAGCCAGAGAGCAACAGGGTGAAGGATGGACATAGCCAGCATCTCTCTACAGCCTCTGCCAGCAGGACACTCCTGCCAGGCCTTGGGGGAGGAGAAGAGGCACGGTAACGTTCCTCGAACAACAAGCAGCATCAGCGGCAGCATCCGCACCGCCAGGGCTAAGAGGCCTAAGAAAATCTGCCTTTGTCCAACAGTGCCAGCCTAGAGGGAGTAAGAAGCAGCATTACTAGTGACAGGTACGATCGAGGTGCCTGCCGCTCCCATTGCAGCTGGTTTGAGGCACTAACTTAGTCAGCTGCAGCTTCCATGTTCTGTCTGGGCATGAGAATGAATTTCTTTCTTAAAGGTTTCAGATGCTCCTCAGAGTTGACCTGACAGAGGCAGGCTGCTTTTCCAAGGTTAAGAAGCATCAGAAAACTTTTTGTAAGGTTCAAAACACAGCACTGACATTTTTGGGCGTCAAATCAGGATAATCTCAAATAGGGAACAGCCCTGCCCTCAGTTGTCCCCACAAAAATTCAATGGACTTTTGTGAAAATTGGTGTTTGGTAGAAGGAAAGGCCTCCCCCTGCTGCAGCGGTTCCCAAACCCAAACATGTAAATGACCAATTGAAGTTCGCAGCCTGCAGCCAGGACATGTTTTGGGATTCTTCCTATAGGGCAGGCCAAGCAGGGAACACGACACAGGCCAAAAGGTATGAGCATCACCACAGAAAGCACACACTTCCAGGGTAGGAGGAAGGCAAGTCGATGAGTTAGATGTGATCTGCAGTGATTTCACATGGCTTCTACTGCATCAGCAGTCTAGTGGTTCACATGGGAAAAAACCCATTCTTTTGAGTCATTTTTCCAGTGATGGGAATAAGCTCATATTTCAATTAGTATTTACCAAAACAAGAGGCAGAAAAACTCAGTACTGTGTGAAAATGTATTTATTCCAAAGCTAAATTTCTCACATAAAACAGTGTCTTTGAACAGCAGCATCGGTTCCTGGGGCCTTGAACCGTCTCAACAGGGAATATCTTTTCAGAGTTGTCAGAAAGGGGAGGGAAACAATACAGAACAGATCCATTGCCACTGGAACAATTTATGAAATTGTGCCTTCTCACAAGAAGAGAAAAGGTGTCAGGATACTTCACAGGAAGCTTAATGTCTGCACAAAGATCTCACAGAACACCCTGCTCCCTGCGGGTTGCTTGCCAAGGAGCAGCTGCCACTGTCAGGAGAGAACTGCGTTATTTCTGCAGACAGAAAACAGGACCATTGGATTTAATAATCTGCTGAACTGCTTCCAAGGACTGAAGTGGCTGAGAGGTCGTGTTAGTGATGTGCTCCTTTGCAGCCCGCAGCCCTCGCACCAGCTCCAGTGTGCACGTTTGGCCCCAGCTGACACCCTAGAGGGGTTTACCTTCTTCCTCCTGCCTCAGCCTCTTGGAGAGATGCTCGCTGATGGTCATGAGGGGGTTGGCTCTGTAACTGGGATTGGTGATGACCTCATGAAACCGAGCCACTTCCTCCTCTCTGAGGAAAGAAAAATAACAGACAAATGCTAAGTGCCTCATGCAAAATGAACTGAACAGATAAGAACAGAAGTCATAAAGCAGTTGGTTTCTGTACAGACAGAATGATCCTGAGTGTAAAACTCAGAAAGAAACAGTACAAGAAATAAACCTGATTTACCAAAGGGCAGAGCTCAAATTGCTGCAAGCTTCATGGGAGCCAGAGAACTGATCTCATGCTACACAGATAGAAACAATCACGCTAGTGTCCAGCATCACTGGGAAATGGTTTTTTGAGAGCTTTTTCCTAGTAATCAGGAACAAGAGACTGTGGGTATCTGGTAAATCACTAAGAATGAAAACTACTTCAGAGTGCACTAGCACAAAAGCAAATTCTGCTTTTGAGAGCTCATCTACTGATCCTCTTTATTGCTCAACGTAGAGGGTTGGTAATCCTATGTACACTAGTTAAATACCATGGGAAGAGCATGACAATTGCCTTTGCATGCTTGGTTGCAGCTGGTTGCTGTGGAAATGGTCTTGTCTTAAAAAGCAAGCAAGCAGGGAAGAACAGAGCAGGAGAAGTGTAAAAAACACGTGAGCTTTCACGTAAGTCACATCCACTGCGACCTCCCCATCTCACTCAGACAAACTGCCAGGCTCCCTACAGCCCAGCCAGACACACATCTCCACGTTCTCAGTAGTTGCTGTGGATCAGCAGAGTGCTCTTCAGACTGCAGCTAGTTCCCTCCCTAGTAGGGCCCTTCGGTGAGGAACAGAGGGAGAAGCCAAACCTGAAGCTTGGCTTGTGGCAATTGGGACAATGGGGTGAGGCTTAAGGAAGCTCCAGTACTAACAAACGTCCTGGAAAATAAATCTCAAAGACCTTCCTCCAAAGCTTTTCTCTCCCAAGAAGCACAGACTTCCCAGACCGCTGTGGTAGGATACATACCACCACTCAGTGCATCTGTCCAAGGATATTCAAAAGCCATGTGGACATGGTCCAACGAGCTCTAGGTGACCCTGCTTGGGTAGGGGGATTGGACCAGCTGACCTCTGGAGGTCCCTTCCAGTATCAACCATTCTGTAACGCTCAGCAGGGACTGGACACTCTGATAACTGGGTACTTACAAGAGCCGGCATTTCTGAGCTTGTTTCATCAGACAGAAGTCTGCTGGTTCTGCCTTTGCTTCTACATGGCTGTGAAGAGAAGAAACAAAAGCAGTGAGTGAGTGTGATAGAGGAGCAGTAATTTAGCAATTGTTGTGGAGAGGGAAAGAGTCCAGGGATTCTGCATCTGCCTTCTCTTTCTGTATAGGTAACTGTCCTGTATGGAAATTGTCCGGAAAGGCAATTATTCCCATAGCCAGTCACTAATGGAGACGCAAACTCCTTCCACCACACTCTGAGAACAGTTCAGGAGTCAGGACTCAACGGGCAGGAGGTAAATGCGCTAAAGAAAAATTGGATCACTTAATTCTAGAACTGGTCATGAGGTGTCCATCCCCAGATCCCTTTCTGCTTATCACTGACCTCCAGGTCAAATTGATACTGTTGCTTAGAGAAAATATCTTATTGAACTTCCCCTCACCACCAGGCACACATCACCTCTGCACGTCTCATGTTCGTTGCTAACGCTGCTGAGCTCCAGCATTGGCAGACATCAGTTACAGACAGTGCTAGGGCTACTCAGCAAGAAGAGGGAACTGCCAGCCCTACTCTGAGTCCTGTGGTGGGACCACTGGGGTGTAAGGTGTCATTTATATTTTAAGATAAAGAATCATAGAATTGTCTAGGTTGAAAGGGACCTTTAAGATCATCTAGTCCGACCATCAGCCTAACCCTGACAAAAACCATCACTAAACCAATGGCAATATTCCTTTCTCCTGTGAACACATATCCTCGCCAAAGGCAGGTTTTGCAGCTGCAGTTTAAGTCAGCTGCAAACAGATTAGCTAAAGAGAAAGCACAAGAACAGAGCTTCACCTTTTGCCATCAAACATAGGTTTTGAGAACCCATGAAGTTGCAAGAAGATGGACTCATGGAAACACAGGATGGTGCACTACGTACAGCTGAGGCACAGTGGGAAGCATAGATCTGCCCCCATTTCTTATTCCTGGGCAAAATCCAAGGAGATCAGAGGTGTAATTCCATCCTGCACAGGATGCTGGAAGCACGTGATGCCCAATTTCAAGCAGCAGCAGAGATTTACCAAAAATCCAAGCGCTAAGCCCAAGCAAGGGACACACAGGAAGGGCAGTGACTGCTTTTGGGTTCTGACGTGCACAAGGGGAGTTGCTGGTAGAACTGGACATTAAGGAAATGAGAAGAAACTTCCATTCTTCAGGATTGCACAGATACAGAGGTAAACAGGAGAAGCATCTGTAGAAGAGGGTTTGCCTCTGCAGAGCAGCTCCCCTCTGATTCACCCTGGGGCTTAGCCACAGTCCACAGCCCAAGGAGGGGAAGACGGTCTGCCTCCCACCCCTCTGCTGGGGGAGGGCTCGAGGAGGAATCTTCCCTTAATGGTGGGTGCTGGGGGCCAAGGCCTCCCCCACCTGATCTGCCACAGAGCCCTTCAGCTTTCTCAAGGTTAGGAAACATGACAGTCTCTCACCTTCTCTTCGAGACAGCAGGATCTGGTCTCGTTGGCAGTGTTACAGTGACCTTCTCTTCCTATCTCCTTCTCTGATCTGCTGTCCTCCATCCTTTTATTCTGGATTTTTTCCCCATTCTTCCTTTCCTTCTCCTCTCTTCCCCCATGTTCTTTCACCCCACTCACTTCCATCACCCTCGCCACTCGATCAGCTCCTGCTCCTTTTCCTCATCTCTCCCTCTCCCCATTCTGGCCCGTTGTATTTTTCCTCAAGGGGGATCCTGGAGGACCCACGCTGCTGAGGGCTGCTCTCACCACTGCCCTGATCACATCTGATTTACCCTCAGCCCAGCACAGTGTGCCCCAGCGTCAAAGCTTCCTGCCAACCCAGACAAACCCAAACAGAGTGGATGTACGTCAGCCAGCCTCTACAGCACAGAGACCATGCAGGACACAGCAGCCAGGCAGATCAATGACTCTGCGCTGCTGCTCCTGTGCCCTTCAGTCCCTCTCGAGGTCACCCCAGCCCTGCCGGCGTTACACAACAGGCCTGAGAGCTCACGAGGAACAGCAATCAGCAAGAGCAGACAAACAGCTACAGGAGTTCGAGCAGATCCCATCACACTGCTGTGTCCGCTGGTACCGCAAGACACAGAAAGAGCAGGAAGCATCTCTGCCCTCTTCATGTTCATTAACTGCTGGGCACAGGAACAATTTCTTGTCCCAGTTTGCCTGGATCGCTCACAGAAGCACAGAGAAATCCCTTCTCAAGTTGGTTGGCAACCCACGGTCACCAGAGCAGAGGCTCGCCGAGTGTGTCACCGAGTCACCACGGCAGTCCCTTCAAGGACGAGTAGCTCTGCAGAGGGTGACGACATACATCCTGGGCCACACCAGACCCCGTGCCCCAGAGGCTGTGCCTCGGTATAGCTTCCCCTGCAGCACACCATGGGGGCGCGGGGCTGCTTCAGGATGTGCAAGCCCACTTTTGCTTTCAGCCACCTCACTAATTTAGAGGGCTTGGTGTTTCTGAAGGCTTTCCAGTTCCACTCAACAGCTCTGCCCCACTGGTCTGGCAGGTTTGAAAGGCTGCTGCCTGCTCACTTGGACCATGTTAGTAGCCCCTGTTTCATTACACTTCATTGTCTTCATTCATTATAAAACAGAATAAAACCCTCACTCTAATGCTCCCTTACCCAGCAGGAGATCAAATTCCTGGAGAATCTAATCTTTTATTAATAATGCTGACAAATCACCAGAGTATTACCCTTCATTTATGTAATGATTCAAATCCTATAAAAGCCTCCTCTGACTATTGCAAACACATATGCACACACATCCTCATGCAATACAGGATGCTACGAGTCAACAAGGGGAAGGAGAGCACTGTAGCTCCTCCATGCCAGTACCAAGGGGGACTGCTTTTTGGTCGGTACGTCCCAGGCAATCTGGGTGACATCAGTCAATGCCAAGTTCCCACCTCTGTTGTACTGACAGCAGATGGTGCTGGCCAATCCCGAAATTCTCAGCAAGGGATGGGCTTCTCTACCCGCCTCTGCTACAGCCCCACTGGGCTTTCTAGACACCAGAGCCTTGCAGCCAAAGTGAAAACAAAGCCCCGGTATGAGCTCAGGCTTCCAGAAGGAGAGAAGGGCTGCCACTCTCCCACAGGAGGTCTGGGTTTGGAGAGAGAGGGAGCTGACAGTGCTTCTCTGAGGATGTCAGGCTGGAGATTCATACAAGATCACCGAAAGCTTCCATGTGTGCCACATATCTTCTGCTGTGGAATGTACTACAGAACAGAAGAGCGATTGCCACGAGTCAGCTGGAAGGACCATTTTGGCCGGTATTCTGCCTTGAAGCAACCTACATCAGATGGCCAGATATAGATAACACCAAGGCAAGCGTATAGCCACATCCTCTCCATTATTTGCAGCTCAGAGATCTTATACCAGCTGCAGTTTATATACATGCAGTAACCCTCCATGGAGCTCTCCTCATTGGATTTGTCAGATCTCACCTGAACCCACAGGCTTCCCTCGGCCACGACGTCCTGCAGCAAGGGGCTGTGCAGAGCAGTGAGCCTCCTGCTTGCACTGAACTGGCTACTCACGAGCTGTATTTGATGTCCTTTATTTCTCATGCTGGGAAAGAAGATTAACTACTTCCTAACCACATTATACTTGATTTTACAGACTATTACGTTCTCAAGCCTCTTTTCCTCTATCTCCTGTCCAGGCTGAGGACTCCCCAGATCACTTAGTCACCCCTTGCACAGAAGCTGTGCCAGATCCTCTACCACCACCCGTGTCAGCCATCTCTGAGCCTTCTCCAGTTCTACTTGAGCTCATCCAGAATTTCAGGCTGCAGTGACACTGTGTATTTGTACTATATTATGCAGCCACCCAGGAAACCAATCCCTAAAGGAAGGACCCTACCTGTTCTCCCTCCCCTATGTGTACTTTCTGCAAACCACTCTTCTGGATAGCAGGGACTCAGCCACCAAGGGGGCTGGGGGAAAATGATGAGCGGGAATGACTCCTGAAAGCAACATGGAGTCAGATGCTACACGTGGTTGTGGCACATCACCACAGAAAGACAGCAAAGCCTCCTATTCAGGCTCAGGCTAAGCCCTGGCCCAGAACTCCATCCAACCAACCCCCAGTGGTCTGCAAGACTTGAAACTCTGCATGTACTTTTACTCTTCATTCCCACTGAAAGGGAGCGTGGGGTGATTGAATGGCTGCATAAAGGAAAAAAAAAGAAAATGCTATTCAAAGAATTAGAAGACAAGTTAAGGAAGGAAATATTTTCCCATGCTTAGATGCAAGGTTCATAGCTGCTGTTTGTCTGAGGAGTGGCTTTCTAGAAGCACACAGAACTGCTAACTCAGCCATTCACTGTAGGCAGGTGTCCCACCATTTCTGGAGCATCCAGCAAGTCACAAGAGGGTTGATGGTATCTCCAGCCTTGATCTACAACCAAAGAAGAGAGTGCTTTCCCAGACAGCCTTCTTCTGGCTGTTGTCTAATCCAAGTGCTTTTTTATTACATTCAAAACAAGTTTCTAGTTCCAACCCCTACTGAGCAACTGGAGAGGAGGGACAAGTGTTTGTGCAGCATGCAGAGCTCTTTTATTCTGCACTGGGGGATGCAAAAGCAGCTGCAACACTGACTGGACCAGGCAGTGCACTGCAATACAAAGGAGCAAACGTAAGAGCAACCAGAACCCACCCTATGGCTGACTGGGATGGTTGACATGTGAGTGCCAGAGGATCAGAAATAGCCCTTTGCTTTCAGTACAATAAAGGTAACGGAAACACCATCTTTCTGTTCTTCTCCGAAGGCATACTGCAAGCCAATGGGCTGAACAAAGAGCCTGGCCAGAGCATAAAGCTCTGCCCAAAGGGCTTGAACTACCTCAGGAGAAAGCCTAGAGGTCTGGGAGGACAGAAAGGCAGGCTGCAACACCTCAAGTCCAGATTCTCAGGTGAGCTCAGCAGCATTACACTCTGGACACTTGTGTATCATTCCTGCACCTCCCAGGACATCTGGTTGCTCCCAGCATGTCTCATGCCAAGCCTCATCTGAGCAATACAGTTGCCCTCTTAGCTGTTGATTGAGAAGACACATCTAAGCTTTTTTCTTGCGGTGAATGAAGCATGGAAAGAGGTGAAATGGAGTTGAGAATGAAGCACTGTTCTCCGCACCGTTGGCACCAAGCTTGCATTGCCTGTAGCTACAAGCTAAGCTGAAGGGCACTTCATCCTGCAGGAAGAAGAGAAATACACAGCCCATCCCTAAATTGCACATACCTTTTCGGTAGCTTCCTGCCCCTGCCACCTGTGGTCAGGTCGGAGAGCTCAGGTAGGGCTTCCATCAATGGCTGCATGTCTCCCACCACAGGTGTTGCTTTCCGCTTTGCTTCAGCTTTTTGCTTCTGCTTGGCTAGCTTCACACTTTCTATTTCTGAATCAGAAACAAGACATTACTGGAGGGAGGGGAAGTGCTTGCAAGAGATAACCCTGGAGCTAGGAAATTCACAGGCTGCTTCACCCTCTACAAAAACAACAGGCCAGAAGTGATTTAAACCAGGGAAAGACTGAAAATAACGCATCTGGGTAGTTCCCTCCCTGCGTTTGCTTATAACTATATACCTCTCTACTGGCATTTTCAATGGGAAGTGAAATCCTCAGAATGATTTTGCCTGAACTGTTTCCATCCCTTGCACTGTTCATTGCTCACAGCAACAAAGCACAGGAGTCCTGGGTGGAAAAAAACCATGCTGACCTTGCGTGGAATCAAGACAGAGAAACAAAAGGGGAAGGAACAAACTAAATACAGTCAGCTCCACTTGTGGCATTGAACAGTCACAGTCCCATCTCTGTCTTGCTGTTGGGACAAAACAATGGTCTCCTAACACAGGCACAAACGATGGACTTAATTTCAGTTGTTTACTTAGTTTGGAACAAGTCAAGGTCTTACCTTCACGATGCATGGTGGAGCTCAAGCAGTCAGATGCCAGATAAACTGGGCCCTTAGAAAAGCATGGCACCAAGCGGTACACACAGAGGCAGCTGGCTTTTCCTCGAGACCTTGTTTAAGTCTCCCTGCAGCAGCTCTGAGCAAGACTGTGGGCTCATGAGGCTCTACAAATGTTATGGCAGTCTCCCTTCTAGGCCACAGAAGGTGAGCACTGAAAGCTTCAGGCTTCTGCCTCAGTCCTTGAAGCTCCCTGGTGTAAAAAGAGGTCCTGCAGCTGCCCAAGCCTTACAGAACCAGCAGCCTTCAGGGCAAGCCCCAGCAGAACATGTTCTCCTCCAGGACAGCCCACAAAAGGCCAGCGCTGCTACAAGCCTCCAGCTGAGCTTCAAGATGCCCCAATCTGTCCCAGGAGTTCCTTGACAACACCTCCGGAAACAGCGAGAGCTCAGTGGGATCCACGGGCTCCTTTTCCTCCTGCCAGGTGATCACCAGGCCTGGAGGCCTGCTGCATGCCTTGACATCCACCCTGCGGTGGCTGCATTAGAAGAGCTGGCTTCTGCTTATTTACTTGGACAATGAGTGTATTGCAAGGACAAGCCTCAGAGCTGAGCTAGAAACTCCTTGTCTGGACATGAGGGAGCACAGTGCCAGCAGCCACGGGACCAAGCTGGTGCCACAATGAGTCCAACAGCTTCCAACGCAGCATGGCCACAGAAGAAGGACTAAATCAGCACAAGTATTTTTAGTGGGAACACAAAAGCAGCCAGTCCCACTTACAGACCTCAGGCAAGATGCCACCTGCAATTCTGGGTCTAATCCTACTGACCACATTCAAGAAAGTAGAACTCAAATTCACTGTCCGGCCACTGGCTCCTTTAGTATCTTTTTTTTGTTTGCTCCCCAACTCAGCTGAGTCGAAGAGCAACAGTTTTTCATGAACTGCAATTTTGCTGTACATGGATGTTTGTGACAAATCTGGATTGTAAACACTTCTCCTCACAGCAATCCCTGCCAAGAGCACAGCTTTCTGTTCTGCATCACTTCTTTTTTTGGTCTGGCTTTATGAAGCTGACTACTTCAGTGCTTTCATAAACAGTATGTGCTCAAAATTTTCAGACACCTGATTCTGTGCAAACATCCCAAATTCTTTTCCTATGAAGTCTTGTTCTTCTAAGGAGCCATGCGATATATGTATTTTTAAATGTGCATACTTCTAATGTCTGAAGCATTGCGTAACTTTTTTCCCTCTTTAGTATCTCATGAGATAATTTATTGTAATGGAAGAAATCTCCAAGTTTTGCATTTGCACTACTGGGCTCAATGTTATTTCCCAGGGTCTTGGTATCCAGTGTCACAAAAGCAGCCCTGGGACAAGAAGAAACAACAAACTCTTGGGAAGACTTAGGAAACAGAGACATAATGATAAGAACTTCAGCAGTCCAAGATGGGTTCTCTTTTAGGGATCAGGGGGTCAGACAAAGACTGCAAAACCCACAAAGAATTGGCAGAGCTACTCGCACCAGATAAAACCAATGTGTTTCAGTTGATTGCAGCTCTCTAAGGTCACAACGTTACACTGCCAAGTTTCATTTAAAAATTGCCATCTCTGGAAATAGCTGTTCATTTTGCTCTATCAGCTAATAGCAATACCAGTTTCTTTACTGATGTTTATACAGGGTCTTTCCAGCTATTCCACTTTTCCCAATAACAAGCTGCACACCTAGTGCTAACACTTGCTACTTTTCTTACAGAAATTCCCAGGTACTCGCTACCCTTAGCAGAGCATTTGCTAGGGAATGCTGGTATTTGCCAACTGGCCACAAATTTAGTGAGGGAGTCAAGAGAGCCAGCAATGTGGGTACTTCTCTATCTGTAAAGCACTTCTAATACCTAGCATCTTCTAAGACAGATAATTTGGCCTGAAGTTTTCTATCTTGGTGTTGTCCCCAAAGCAAAGCCTCTGCATTTCATTTGTATTCTCCCAGCTTAGTAACTTTAGAGCCAAGAGAGGAGGAAAGAGGCCACGGCAGGGCCAAAATAACATACATGATCTTGAAAAAGACTGATGCTACAAAGGCACATATGCAGGAGGGCAGGATTAAGAGAGGGTAGGGATCTTGCTCTCAGGCTTTTCCAAAGTGGCTGACCTTGACTATGGGAGCAGTGCTGTCACCTAATTGCAGGAGCATGGCCTCTGTTTCTTGTGGAAGACACAAGTCCCATGTACCCCTTTTCTGCGAATTCTGTCATAAAATGCTGCTGAGGACTTTCCTTCCTCCACAGCACCTGGTACCAGTCATGGTATCAGGGGAGAGAAAGCTCATCTGTGCTTCAGCAGTCTCCTCCTCTGTCCCCACAATAGTATAAGACAAGGAGAAGCCTTTAGGAGCACCGAAATTGCAGCCAGCAGCCCAGACATTAGCACTAGCACAACAATCTATGCTTTGTGGCCAACAGGGACACCAGGGGTTCCAGATGTGAAAGACACTTGGAAGTTGTTTGTTGGTGATAGGGAGGAGGTCTCCTCCAGAATCATGGTGTTAGATTATCATCTTTTTATGCAAGAGGAGCTAGAGACACCTTCACTGCAACCGGTGAAATCACAGGCTGATGGACGTGAGCGCGGAGCTCGGGAGCAGAGAGCACGTGGTGCAGCAGAAACCCCCAAACACCGCCTGCCAGCAGCTCTGTTGGACAGGAAGGTGCTAAGGGAAAAGCCTGTCCCCAGAACAGCTCCAGGTGGTAAGAGGAATCCCTCTGCTACACCAGGTAGCACAGCATTGTCTTTTACTGGGCTGAGACACTTGAAGCAAAAATACAGACACTTCTGACAGGAAACAGAAGCATTTTTGCCATGCGCTGGTTGGGTCTAGCTCGTGTTTCACAGCCTCAAGGAAGGCCAGGCTGTCTGGTAAGGGGGTTCACTGACCTGTGGCACGTGGGAAGGAGCAGTCACACAACCAGCAGAGTCCAGAGACCCCCCTTGATGAAGGGCAGGAGGGTCCACTGCAGGCCTTCACCTCAGAGGCTTGGGATTAGCTGGTGGCTGTGTGGGGCTCAGCTCCAGGCTGTCCTACTGTCCCCACAGCTCCTCAGGGAGGAGGAGCTTCATATAGAGCTAGCCATAGCTGTACCAGAGCTTTAAAAGATAAACGTGCTAAACCTACATGAGCACAGTGTCCTACCTGGATAAATAAAGTTTTTATGCCATCGCTTACATTACACGTGAAGGAAGATCAAAAGTACGTTTGGGGCAATGACTCAATCTTGGTGCTAAACACTGAGAAACAATATCTTGGACTTTTGCCCCACGTGCTGGGGAGCAGATGTGAAGATGCTTCTGAGAACCATTCAGCCTCCCCTGGCACTGCCCAACACTCCCACCCGTACGCCATGTACAGAGAGATCCAACAGAGCCCCATTCCGTGATGCCCACGGTACCACCGTGCCTTGGAGGAGTACTTACTCTGTAGCCATCTTTCTTTCCTCAGCTTCATTTTTTCTTTTTTGGAAAGAACCGTTTTTTCTTCTAAACCTAGAGGAGAAGAGAGACATGAGATGGAGCCTGTCTCCTGCACACAGATTCAGTGCTGGACACTTCCCAAAGATCGCAGAGTCCATAATCTTTTTTCAACCCTTGATGCTTTTGAACTTGCTGGCAGGTTGGGCAGACCAGGGGCTACACCGCACCTCAGCTTTTAGCCAAACAAGTCAAACCCAGCTCAATGTTGGTTCAGAAATAAGAAATGGACAAGTAGATCAGATCCTCAGCACCATAGTCCCTGTTTTCACAGGCCAGGTAGCTCTTTGAGAAAAGTGTTTTGAGATACCCTTGCCCTGTGTCCTGCATGAACCTGGCCTGAGAGCTGGCATTTTCTTCTGAAGACTAGCCACAAGTGACGGGAGGACCTACAGGTTCCAGAACTGGGAGCAAAAAGCAAGTTTTAATCTGAAAATATGCAGGCTGATAAAGCTAAGAAGGAGGAAAACAAGGGCTGAAGACATGTGCGCGGGGAGGGGAAATGGCAACCCGACATGTTTATCAGCATCTGCCTGCCCGTGGCAGGGGAAGCACTGAATAGCGTCTGAAATACCCAGATCCGTGGCAGCCCTAAGGAGCAGCTGGTCACTAACAGCTTGTAAAAATGGTTAGTACCTACTACATACCAAATGCAGTATTTGGAAACCAGCCGTTGATCACTTATATCCAATACCAAGTAAAATAATGTCACAAATATTTTTACTGCAGATCCTTTGCAGACACTATAAAATTTTATCTTCTCTCCAGTCTTTAAAACAAAATTGACTTTAGTCAACTTTTCTCCTGAAACGTGCTGGGAATCCTGCTCCAGGAATGCCAATGGAGGAACCAGCTCCTCAAAGACCACTCCCCTCACTTTAGGTTATTCTTATGCCTGGAAAAGAAAAAATACCAGTTTTCTCCCCAAAAGAAAAACTATTTCAATGCAACTCTAAAAACAACTCACTGATGACAACTTCTCTGAAGTTGCGAATCTTTCAGGATGATTTAAACAAAAGTAGGATCACAATTTAGTAATTTCAATGCCTGCTGGGGCCGGGGGGACTTTTCCATGAAGCCAACAACCACCACCATGTTTGGAGTTTCTAGAGGAGACAGAGAACGAAGCCGTAGCTTTTACTGCCTCGTGTCCCAGAAAAATATGTTACTGCAGTCAGTGCACCCAAGAAGCGAGAAATAAAACCCCGCCTAGAAACTATCACTTATTTACAAAGCTCCGGGATGTCCTGAAGGGTTTGTGACTGATGACACGTGGTATGTGACTGATGCTCCTACCCGTTTTTCCGTCTCCTGCACCAAGCAGCAATGCCTGCACACCCTGCCGGGCTCTGCCCAGCAGGACAGCCCCGCTGGCACCCAGGGCCAGGCAATCACAAACATCTAATCATATTAAGGGCAATTTTACTCAACCAGTTTGCTGTGGTGCCAAAGTGGGTGCTAAAACAACTGATCGCATATTCCAATAACCAACTCCCAGCCACCTCCGCTCCCGATCACCCCACATTTCTGCGGTTTCAGGGAAAAAAAAGGATGAATCGTGAGGCCAATCCGTACCCCAGTGATCTCCGCGGGGCTGCCTGCCCAGGACACCGACACCCTGCCCCTCTGGCTGCCCGAGCCCGCTGGCATCTCAGCGGCAGCAGGGCTGGGGAGATTTGCCCCCTTGTCTGAAAACACACTCATTACTTCATTGGGAAAACAGCACCCGGTGGGGATTTGTTAATGAAAATATAAAAAATTTCAGCCAGCTCTCCAATTCTAGTAATAACATCAATTCAGGTTTTTTTGTTGTTTTTTTTATTTTTTTTTTTAATTTCCCCCAAAAAACAGTGGAGTATTTAAGGAAACACAAAAGCTGTTTTCTTGGCAGGAGCCCAGCCTCTCTGGCAGCCGGGGACCGTGGCCGGCACCCGGGACCATCAGAGGGGTGCGGGGAGGGGAGCTGAGTCCTCCCTCCACCTGCCGCCAGCAGCTGGCGAAGCAGCCGGTTTCTGCCCTTTCTCACCGCCCGCCCCCCTGACACCTCCATCCTACAGATCCCCCCACTCGCGGGAGGCTCTTTTGCTGCTGGAAGGTGCCAAGTTGTGTTTGGCAACTTCCAGTTGCGATGCCGAATGCCAAAAACACTGGAAACCACTGGAGAACAGCGGAGGCAGCATTTAGCACAGACTGTCCCCAAAGTACTCTTATTTTTATTTAGCTTGCAAGAACCTCTGAGATCAAAGCCAGACTGCAGCTCCAGTTTATTTTTCTGTGAGCTCGGAACAGTTTGGGTCCCCACCTCTGCCCATTCCACATGTGATTTAACAACACTTGCCTTTGAAATGTTGTGCACAGAGGAAAGGTGAGCTAAAGCCACTTATGTTAGCTGAAAGTAATTAACATACTGTAAACCTAATAATTATTCACCTAGCAAGGATGTGTTTTTCTTCTCTCTGATCTGCACAGTATAAAACGTCTCAAATATAAACAGATTAAAAAAAAAAACCCAATACCTTTTTCCCTCCTACAACAAGCGTTTGCTACTACTACTAGGAATTCTCAGGATCCTGGTTTCATGGCAGACAAGTAGGTATTTTTTTGATTACAGCTTCCTTCATTTCAAAAAGGTTGAGGTTTTTTGGTAAAGGACTCCTGAGACTAAAAACAACCCCAACATATGACTGCTTTTCATAAAGGACTCCCTTAGACTAAATATAAATATAAATATAAATATAAATATCCTACTTTAAAAGTCCCCTTTTTATCCTTTCTAGGCATTCAGAAAAAAGCTGGACGGGGTTAAAGCCATAACACTACAGGCTTCCCTGAGCCCCGAGATCCCACTATTTGAATCCACACCCGCAAGGGTGAAAACACAGGCTTCACAATTCCAGGAAACCACGTTACTTTGAGGACTCGGCCATGAGCAGAAATATCAAATACGAGCAGAAATATCCAATAAACCTGTGCCTGTGCAATGCCACACAAACAGAGGAGGGTTCTTCAGCACTGGGCGTCCGGCCCTCCCCGCCGTGCAAAGCCGCAGTGAGGCACTAAGTGCCCCTTTCGGCACGCGCGATTAAGAAACAGCACCTAGCATTAAGTATTACTCCCAGAACTCCACTGATACATAACAGTAAAGCTGTTGCTGCTCGAAACATAGTATTTTGGCAAAACAGGATACTGTATAAATTTAAGTTAAACAACAACAGATGTGTTAATTTTAGCCTCAGTTGTATAACACCAGTAAAAATGAGCATATGCCTGCAGCTGTGGGATGAGTTCACTAAAGAAATTCAAAGGATACATCCAAAAGCAGAAGATTGGGTGTGGGTTTTGGCGGGGTTTTTTGTGGGTTTTGGTTGGTTTTTTTTACATTATATAGTGTCATTTGTAAATTGTCTAATACCCTTTTACACTGAAAGGGGCTGGGAAATGGCAAACGGCAGTCTCCTGGTGCAAATGCAGCAGCGGTGTGTCCTGGCGGATGCCAGTGCAGAACTACTGAAGGTATTTCTTTTCCTCTGGGGAGAAAGCTGAGGGACACCGTGGGTCAGGCAGACACCCGGCCAAGATGTCCTCCAGAGAGACACTGCTCCATGGGAGCCAGCCCCACTGACCTCACCCCACAGCCCAGCTCCCGACCAGGCGACCTCCAGCTCCACTTCTCCTCCGGAAAGCAGGGACACAGCAGCGTCTGGGGAGCCTGGGTCACCGGTGAGGCCGAGGCTTGGAGACAGCAAGGACAGAAGCAGGGGGTTGACACCCAGGCTCTCTGCCCCCTTACTCTTAGAGGTGCTCCCAGGGAGACAGCTCGGCAGCCTGTCCGTGATGCAGAGACCGTGGTGGGGAGTGTTTGCGTTGGACCCAGTTCAAGCCCTGCCACCCTAAAGGAGGCTCAGGAGCCAGCGCTGGAAGAGATGACAGCCCCTGCTGGGACGGGACAGGTTTCACCATGGATACAGCATTTGTTTTTCATGTTCCAAAACAAGCTACATTATTTTTGTTCACGCTTAATCATTACCCCAGCATGCAGGCTTTCCTCCTGCCCCCGATGAGGCAGGCATCCATCCTATTTAAAGTGGGATCTGCATCCTCAGCCCTTCCAGCTTGGCATCCAAGACCCGAAGGAGCTGTGCAACTCATGTCCTGGGGACGTGGCCATGCCTCTGCTAGGCCTGGTAAATACCTCAGGCTCTGACCAGCTACGGGAAGGGCACAAACCTCCCTCTGCAGCAGAGCCCAGACTCATCTCTAGTTAGCCAGGTAAGCCCACAAGTGACACACCGCCTGGAGCGGGAGCAGGTCCCCTCAGGAAGTGACCGAGAAGTCACAATCTGCACAGCAGTCTGCAAAAGGCAACTCTGGAGACAAAGTCTGTCCTCCAAAACGGTACCTTAAGTGCTGCAGACATGCTTAGCCCCTGCCACAAGGTAAGAGTTCCTCCTCCCCTGCCTGAGGCATTTCTCACTCTTCAGAAGTCCTCGGTGGTCCCACCCGCACCCTCTCAGCAGCCCTCCGCAGCACAGAGGTTGACATTTTGAGGGTCAGTCTCAGATTGGCAGGCACACAGAGGACGCTCGAGGTGGCCCAGCGTGTCTCTGTCCTTAAAGCCACATTTGCAGCCGGGAGGTTATTTTCATAACCAAGCAGGAAAGAGGTACCATGTCTCAGGGAACCTAGATTTCTGAACGAAGCGTGCCACAAGGACTACAAAATGCTTTGTTCGAGCCAGGTGCCAGCTCGTTGCCAGTTCATGGCACGGAGAGATCCCAGAAACCACCGTGAGCCTCCTGATGGAGAAGCTATGGATGCCACAAGGAGCTCACCTCATCTGCCAGATCGCAGGCTCCTACCTGGGACAAGTTATTTTTCGCTCCTAGAAAAAGGACAGCTTATTTCAGGAGTTATCTTCCCTGTAAAACATGTACAAGGTACAAACATGGTGGGGTCAGAGGGAGAAATACCCCACCACATATTCTGTAGCATGCAGCCTTCTTAGGGGAGAAACATCCACAAAAGTAGCACTGGGGGACAGCAGCACAACCATGTGGCCTCTGCTTTATTTTGTTCATGAATTTCCATTAGTGCCTTTCCTGTATTCCCTCCATCCTGCTGCGAACACCCTGGAGGGCAGTAAATTAGGTCAGACTCATCATTAGTCCAGGGCACTGAAATGCTTTTTATCACATGCATTTTGCTGGTTTTGGAAAGTTTCTCCTAAAAAAACTGAAAGAAACCATGTATTTACTATCAGCATTTTCTGCTCAGTCACTGGGTAGGCAATGAGAGTGAGGAAGGAGAATGAAATACAGGACACCACACAGACAGTGCCACTGGCTGATATGAGGCAGCCCATGCTGCTTCTCCTCTTCCTGACCAGGAAAGCATTATGAGATGCAGCCAGGACCCACGTGAGACAAAGCAGCTGTAGAACCATTTGCTGGCACCTACAGGAAAAGGAGGACCTGACCACAGCAGGCAAAGTGAACGTATTGAACTCACCTTACAGAAAGCCTGGCTTTAAGCAAACCCAAGGGAGTGAACGGTGACCATTCCACATCTACTAGACCGCTTGAAACTGCACACAGAAGGTACCCTTTTTTTAACAGTTTTTTTCTCTTTAGACTAATTTGCCCTTATTACATTGCAGACACACAGTTTTCCCTGAATAACGTAGGTGCTTACCGCTCAGCATCCTTTTCTCCTGCTGCTTACACATCTGGCTGTCCTTTCTCTGAGGGTCTCAGATGGCTACAATGAGCCACAGCCAAACCAGCCTCTGTCTGCAGCAGACTCGGAAGTACCCTCTCGCTGTTCTTCCACTGAGCATGGAAGCACTGAAAGAGACAGCTCCTCACCGCTCCCCTGGTCAGAGAAAAACATCATTTGGCAAAAAGTGCAACTGAGGGTGTTGCTGCGCCAATGCAGGAGCTCCTCATGATTTGCTAGAAAAAGTGTCCCCAGTTCTGTATCCTCGTCAACAACGAGACAGGTCAGCTTGCTGCCTGGAGTCAACACGTCTTTATGAGAAAAGATGCTGGATTACTTTTTACTTATTTCCTTCATGTCTCTTCTGCACCCAGAAAAAAAACCAAACCAAAACAGTTCTCAGTACTCCCTGAGCTGTAATACTTTGAAAACATATACCATGTCAGGGACTTTGCAAGACCAGGTGTGATTTCGTTCAAGAAACAGGCTTTTCCAGCTTTGAGAGAGTGAGTTCCCTTTGAAGAAAACACACTTCAATCCCCCCCCGCCCCTTTTCACGTCCATTAATTGTTGTGTATACCTGCAACACCTGTGTGTACATCTCTTCCAACAAAAAAGCAAGAAGCTCTCCAAAAGTATCCTGAAGTTCCACAACACAAATAAGATATTCCTATTTGTGAAGAAATGGCATGTCCAGAAAAGCTTGACTTTTTCTTTCTGTCCACTGGCATGTATTTGCTTTCTGTGCAGCTCCACGAACAGGTTAAATACCTGTGATCACAGTGAGTTTTATGCTCAGCAGCTCTCAGCAAGTGCTGCTGCAGCTTCTAGCCTTACAAAAGGTCGGTTAGTCCAAAGAGAACAGAAGCAAGGGGCTAGGATTTCAGTGCATGTTTGAGACACCTCCAACAGCTCAGTTAATGAGATTTCTTTCACATTTCATAACAAGCCATCTTGTCCTTCCTGCACACCCACCTCTGATCACAGCAAAATGCATAGGGAACAGCCATGGAAGATGGTAATTTGCTGTGTGAGGCAGAATGAATGGTAAAGCCTTCTTGCAATGAAGCTAATCCAAGGAGTCGTAGGTCTGCAGCAGAGCCTTGGTTTTTCCACAGTCAGCCAAGAAACCTGACCATCTCCAACATCCTGCCCCGCTACTGCTAGCAAAGAACCCCCACCAGCTGGCTTCTGAGGGCGCCTCATTGCCTCAGCCACCTCAGCGAGAAGAACCAGCCAGGCTTTCTTTGCTTTCATTCCCCACATAGAAGCCGAAGAGTCAAGTCTCCAAGAAGTGCAGGAGAGTGGAGCTGAGGCCACACGCTGCTTCAGGCAGTGCTAGGGGAGCCCGGCCTGCAGTGCCATCGTGCATTTCCCTCCCTCACCTAAGGAAAAAAAGCCTAATCTGCTCAAAGTATTCCTTAAGAAACATGAACAAGTGCATCTCTGCCAGCTCTCAGGTTAGAAAGCAGGTGAGCTTGTACATTGGCATTAAGCATTACTGTACAGGTAAAGCAGCTTCCTCTGTGGTAATTCAGATAGAGGGGACAACAGCACTGTGCAAAGCCCTCAAGACCTGACTCTCAGGGGTCAGGCTCCCCTGGGAGCAGGGGCAGCCCTCACTTCCCAAAGCCGTCAGGCTTCACGAAGTTGCAGCACCCAGCCCTAGCAAAAGTTTTGTAAGTAAGCAGCATGTAACCCACTGCACACCCACTGTACCTGCTCCCGTGCTCCTGCTGGGAACAAGACCTGGTCCAGCAGGATTTGCAGTGTCTCTGTTCCACTGCCAGTTCCTTCCCCTGTCTGTGGAAACCTAGCAAGCTGCTCTTCTTTCTCCTCCTTTCACCCAGCACTTACACTATTTCTGGGCAGTAGCACATAAGCTTGGGATATGAAGCACTCCACAGTGACCCACAGGCTGGGTCAGCCACGGTGGAAGCTTGGACTGAAAGCAGCCTCATTAGTATCCTCTTCCCAACTCTGCCACAGACACTTCTGACCTATTTCTTTCTCAAGTTTTGACAATTTGACATTTCTTCCAATGCAACAGAAAAACAGAAGTAAGTTCTTTTCAGCAAGAAAGTCAGCACTTGCTCTCTGCAGAGATGGTTTCCAAAAAAGATCCCTAGAGATCTGAGAGTTCAGGCCCTCAGCTCTCACTAGCATGCAGTCTCAAATGTCACGCTTAAAAGTCAAACAAACCCAAAATTAAATAGCCACATCACTTTCCAGATTGTGTGTTGGGGGCACTTTCCTCGTGCAAGCATGACTGACACACGTAGTCATACCTTCAACATGGAAAGACTGCAGAGAGGAGGAAGTCAGCTATAGGACAAAGTAGTGAAGGCGGCCCTGAGTGTTACCTTACACGTGAAAGGGCTAGGGAAAAGAGAGGCTGCGTTCCCATTTATAGGCACTGATCTTGGGAAGGCTTACAGCAAGGGCAGAATGCACACTGCTACAAGACACTTGGAATTACTCTACTGAGTTGGATGTGGAGTCATAGCACTGTTAAAAGATGCCTCTGCAACTAGTGAGAAAGGTCAAAACCAAACCAAGTGAGCTAGAGCCAACCACCCCCTGAGCGGCCGTGAGGGTGTTCGCACCCACAGCCGCTGTCACAGCCTGCCACCAACGGAGCTCAGTGCTGTACCTCCCCTCCATCGCTGGCTTCCTCTTCTCCACCTGCCTCCTCTCCTCCATCTCATACGCTTCCAGAAAAGCAACAGAGAGCAGCTGACCAGCTGGAGAGCATCTTTGCAGAAAAGGCCCTGGGAGTCCTCATGGCCACCAAGCTGAATATGAGCCAGAAGTGTGCCCTTGCAGCAAAGGCAGCCACCCGTGTCCTGGGATGCTTTAGGAGGAGTGTTGCCAGCAGCTCAAAGGAGGTGATCCTTCCCCTCTGCTCAGCACTGGGGAGACCAGACTTATGGGCTCCCCAGTACAAGAAAGATACGGATTTACTGGAGAGAATCCAGCTCCGGGCCACTGAGACGATTAAGGGACTAGACATCTTTCACTTGAGGAGAGGCTGAGAGAACTGGAATAGAGGTGGCTCAGGGGAAATCCTATCCACGTGCACATGGACGTGAAGGAAGGATGAGAAGAGGGCACCAGACTATTCTCAGTGGTGCCCAGGGACAAGAGGCAATGGGCATGAATTGAAACACCTGGGTTTGGGATAATTTTTATTTTTAACTGTAAGGGTAGTCAAACACTGGAACACATTGCCCAAAGAGTCTCCAGGTCTCCATCCATGGAGACATTCAAAACCTGTCTAGACACAGTGCTGGACAACCTGCTGTATCTGACCCTGCTTGATCAGGGGCTGAACTAGATCCTCTTGAGAGGTTCCTTCCAACCTTAACAATTTTGTGATTATGTGCAACATCCAAAACAAAAAATTCAGATAGCTTTCGTAGGTGCACCTACTTTCAACACCCCTATAGGGGTGCTATTCTTCGGGAAAGATACTTGCCCTAAAAACAAAAGATTTGCCTGGCATGACGTAGGAAAGCACTGCAGAAGATTTTTCACCCCTACCCTTACCCACTGCTGCTTTCAAAAAAGATCAGTGCCACCAGCAGAACACATGAGCTTAGTGCAGATCAGGCTTAGCAGGCGCTGATGGCAGAGTAGCAGGGTTTTGCTTTCCAGTTTGTTTTCCATAAGGCAAGAGCACTAGAAGCACAGAAAGCGAGAGCTTCCCAGCTGCCCCAAAAGGACACAACCCACCTTCCTGGCTGGCCAGAGTGATGCGGACAGACCCATTCCCTTTTGAGTCCATCCTCAGCTTATGTGCAGTGAGGAAAGTGCAGAGACCTGTGGCTCCCTTGTCAGAAAAGACCTGCCCTTGCAAAAACGGTATCTGAAAAGTCACCTTGGCAACAGTGTTCCTTCAAGCAGGCATCTGTAAGGCAGTGACTCACAAGCCTGCCATTGCAACCTGAAAACAAGGTACTGGGAGCACGCGGAGGTGTGCTTCTGAGCTGCCTTTACCTCCTGCAGCAAGTATTTTTAAGGTTCGTACAAAACCATGGTCACCACCAAGGTGGGCAACTGAAGTAGACTCCAGGGAGTCCACAGCACAATCTGGACAGTCAGCAAGTCCACTTCCACAAAGGATAAAAATGTCTATTTTAACAACAAAAATAAGATAAATGCATGAGATATTTGTGTGGATATTGTAGTTTTGATAGGGAGCAGTGGGAAGAATAGAACACAATTTCTATGAAAACTTAAACAGCAACAAATATCTGGAATGAGATTTATTCTGAGACAAAAAGTAATTCATGTTGACCAAGGGATAAATTCTCTCCTTGGGGCTAAGGGAGACAGAATACCGAAACACCCCTATACTTTTTGGCAATGTCTTGCAGGCTTGTATTTTAAAGAGATTTTGCCTGAAATATCCTTTCCATTCCCACTAATAAGATTACCTTCGACAACATTGTCCTTTGAAAAATCAATACCTTCTGCAGTATTACATAGTGAAAGATCTAGTTCTGAAAGCATTACAGTATTTGATTTTACCTGGTGCTTGTAATTTATGCAAAATGCAAGAAAACATTAATTTACCTTAATTTCCTTGTCTTTTAACTATATATATTAGCTACTAGACAATTAAATGGGCATCCTATGGGGAAGTTTTCCATTTCCAGCCATATTTCCAAGGTTTCTATAACCCCCCTTGCATTTGTTTTGGTACCTGGCATTTCTCTTACAAGTGTATTCTTACCTATCACTTCATATACGCTCTTTGAGCTCCTATGGGGAGCTGGCTCTGCTCTACTTGTTATTACAGTCTCGATGCATGGATTTAATGGTGACCCTGCAAACCAGTCATCAATCTTCTTCCCAGGATTTGACAACAGGAAGATTTCTTCCCACCTGAAATTCTCCAGTTCTTAGTTTCTGAAGAGCTCCTTTAATGGGACTGCAAACAAAAGACTTCTGTTTTATCCAAAATAGTGATTTTACTGTTTAGCAGTTTTATACAGTTGAAGCTACCCTACACCTCAGACAATTTCGTAGCTCCTGCAAGTCGTGCACAAGAGAGATTTAGCCATAACCAATGTTTATTCGTATTTATGAACACACTCGTATGTTTACCATAGCTGTGTTTTAACCACAGGTATTTTTCCTCAAAATACACAGCAGAGAACCTCGTATTATGCTCCATTTCACTCGATGCCAAAGCAGCAGCCTGGCGGGGCACTGGGGGAAGGAGAAAGGGCAGACAACAGTCGGGAAGAGAGGGAAAAAGCAAGTATTTGAAGATGCTCAGAGGAACTGCAGAAGCACAGAGGGTGAGGCTTCCACAGCAGACAGGCAAATATGTCACTGTCAGGTGCCACTGCAGCGCTGGCAGCAGACCAGCTGCGCATAGAAGGATGTGCGAGACAATACCTAGAACGAGTTCAGAAGTTGTTTCCTCTTCCTCGGGGATTAGAGCAGACATTACAATGTGTTATGTACGGAGCCCCACCTTCCCCCCTGCATTTCTCCAGATAACACATTTAATGGATTTGTTGATTTGTTGTTAGGAACACTGGGTTTTCCGCATTCCCTTGATCCAGGTTTAGCATCTAAAGCCGTTTCCCCCCCCTCCACCAGGAAAAAAAAGACATGTGAGAGATGGTAGACAGACAGCATCATCTGAAATTATTTCTTTCAACTGAAATGGGGAAGGATGGGCAACCAGACCACATTCACCGTGCGACCCGGTGAAATGCCCTTGCAGGAACGTCTGCCTTAACCAACAGACAAGGCAGGGATGCAGCCATTAGGAAGAGCTGCAGCTGGACCTTTCCTCAGATGGAGATGGAGGAAAAGAGCCAGGAGGAATCGCAGGATTCAGTCCTTCTGGAACTGCTGAGTGAAGGCAGCATACGCTTTGCCTGACAGTAGTTGAGGAAGGAAGAGACACTAATAAAACAGCTGCACAGCTAAATATTATCTAAAACTGAAGACAATGCTGCATCTTCAGCTCTCCCTTTGCATCTATTTTGATGCAAATACACATGAAGGTGAAGAAAGAGATGTTGTTTCTCCAGTAACGTGCAGCTTAAGATCCTCGCCCAGGCCAAAAGCATTGCTTTGTCTCTTCTCCTTCCTGGAGAAGTGCACAGTAAACCCAGGCTGTCAGAACAAGCTTTGCACAGAAACATGGCACAAAGCAGCAGCGACAGCACTGCCATCCCTGGGCCGTGTGAGTTTGCAGCTAATCTGCAGAGTTTTCTGTAAAGCAGACTGCCCTTTGGCTGGCCTGTCACCCTGTGGAGGCACAGCACACCTTGCTGGGAGTGCTGCTGAAACAGGAATGATTGGTGGCAAGTACCTCCTCTGGCCCGGGAAAGCCTGCGGATTCCAAATTCAAACTACTTCAGAACTTAAAGACAAGTTAATAGAGGTTACCAAACTATCTCTATCAAAACCCCTTTTGTTTTAATGCTTTTTACTTTATTTTGAAAAAACCACAATGTTGCAAAATGAAACCAGGACTGTACTGGACCAGTACTGTTCAATACCTTTATTAATGACATAGACAGTGGGACTGAGTACACCCTCAGCAAGTTCGTGCATGATA
This sequence comes from Limosa lapponica baueri, assembly GCA_002844005.1. NCBI lineage: Eukaryota > Metazoa > Chordata > Aves > Charadriiformes > Scolopacidae > Limosa > Limosa lapponica. Next base: position 181,835 of record KZ506299.1, on the reverse strand, counting down.
CCAAGCGGAGTGGCGCACTTGATTCACTCGAGAGAAGGAACACCATCCAGAGGGACCGTGACAGGCTGGAGGAGTGGGACCATGTGAACCTCATGAAGTTCAACAAGACAAAGTGCAAGGTCCTGCTACGCTGCAACTGTGCTGATTTCAACAGCCACATAATTGGCTAGCCCACTATTTAAACCCCCAAACACCTTAAAACCTTTATTTTATATATATATGTAATTATGTATTCTGTCAACATACATAGACGGAATCTAATGTGAATTGGCAGCCAGTCTTCACAGCAGAGAAACAATTTTTTCCGTTCTCTGTTTCTTAAGCCATGTATTCCCAATGGCTCACTCTCTGCAGGTCGAAAGCAGGCGCAGGAGTGGGGGCAACAGAGACCACCAGGGAGCAAACAGGACCAGCTGCATTTATTTGCACTGTCTGCGACGTGGAGACCTGGCAGAGGAACGCATCTTCCAGCAAGCAGCTACTCAGGTCCTCAATCAGATCAACAACTGACAGATACTCACTCTCTCTGAGCAAGGGAGACACTGGCATTTCCAGGAGGCCCCCAGAAGGCAATATGTTAACTGGAAGTGCTCCAGCCTGGCTTCCAACAGACGAGAGGATTTAGCAGTAACCACTGACGTGGCATAGAGCTTCTCCTCAAAATTTATGGCCAGCGGAGAATAATCATCAGGATCAGGCAAGAAACAACAGTACCAGCAAAATAGCAATGCCACAACCACCACTGGCCAAGGGACTTGCAATTATTGAAAGGCAAAAATGAAAGCAAACGTAGCATGTCTCTCCAAGGTCTCTCTACGCCCTTCTCAACACACACATACACCACTACTTAAACTGGTAGGTAACAAACATTACCGGAATGCCATACTGTTACACATAATTAATATATTAACTAATTTAACTGCCGAGTGCACTGTGATCGATACTTAATTATATTTCCAGGCAATACAACAATGTCAGCCAGAAATTGAATTGAGTAGGCAATGCAGATACATAACTGCAGGGTAAAACCCAAACCATCACAAGAACAGCAATACGTGGGACTTGCACAGGAGTTTCAGCAGCATGTGTTGAGCAGAGAGAACAGATCACATCGCAGATGTCTTCACACCAAAGGAGGAAGAACTGAGAGCCACAAAGGTCAAGAGAAGAATGTCAAAACTGGCTGAAATTATAGGTTCAAATGACAGGAAGATAAGGATGAAGCTCTTGCACAGAGAGAAAAGGGAGGGAAAGCAGGAACAGCTACGCAAGGGGCAAAAACAAGGGCATTAAGGGAAGCTGGACATCCACAAGGCACCATTAAGAGTGAGTATAGTGAGGTTTGTCTTCCAACAGACGGGTGCAAGTCTGCCAGGCAGTTGATGCCATGGCAAAGTTGAAGCACGCAGAAAGCCCACTGGGGCAGATGGGGGGAAGAGATGCTTTCAGGAAGGCAGGAGGACCATTTCTGTTCCCAGCCTGATGACCTGAAGAGGCCATTCACTCATCTTTCTCTTCTCCATGTGGCACATGAGGCACAGATCAGGCAAGTTTTATCGCCTCCTTTCACCAGCGCAGAAGGAGTAGGCATTCAGAGGCACAGCAGAAGGAAGAGAAGAGCTGAGAGAGGAAAGGATTCCTCCCACCATTACTCCCTCAGTCTCTAGTTTGCTAGAGGGTTATCAAGTATCTTCCCTTTCAGAAATAACTGTTCTCATGCCAATCAGAGTTTTGCAGAAAAATCTGAACCTATTACTTTTTAAACAGGACAGGTGACCCAAAAGTAACATCCAAGCCTGATCTTTGCATCCCACCATTCCCCGTGGCAGCCACTAATCCAATAGCAACAAAGACCTGAACTTGCCCGAACTAGGAGAAGACTGCCTAATATTTATTCCTGAAGCCCTTTGTGCTTTATAAGTGTCCAGGGAATACAAGGACACAAAGGAAGCACATGTGTGAAACTGGGAGAAGTCTTAGGAAAACTCTTGAAGATCCACATAAGTATTCTGCCCAGCTAACAGTTTCCCTGCCTCTCCTTGGGAAATTTTCTAAATTAGCAGCTGAAGTTGTCTTCCAGTTGTGAGAGCCCATAAGGCAGTTGCAATCTAGCCCTGAGGAAGGAGATTTGCTGCATGGCCCTGACTGGATGCACGCCTTTAACACTGTCATGGCACATGGCTACCTGAAGATGCCTTTCAGCGAGGCTTCAGGCTCAGGAAGCAGAGAGGATGCTCAAACAGTAGGAAGGACCATCTTGCCACAGTGATCCAGGGAGCTCCGTAGCCTCAGGCTCAGTCTGCCATTAAGCTCAGAGCACAGTGGAAGAGGTGTGACGAGGAAGCTGAAATGTCACTGCTCTGCTTTCCCCCCCTCTGAAGACCTTCCATTTAGCAGAAATAGTGCTTCAACATCTATAACCAAGCCGGGATTCTACCAAAATACGTATTCCGGAAAACATGTCAGGCAGCAGACAAAAAGCCTGAAGTGTAGCCAGCCACACCTAAGGTGTGCAGTCCTCAGCCTTTGCTAGACTATGCATCAGAGAAGGAGGCTTGACTTAATTTAATAAACTCTCCATTCATTAAATCTGCTTTCTTGGCACTCTAGCAGCCTCTTCCACTACATGCCTGTACAGGCAACGTCTCCAGGATGCCAAGGTCCCTATATGCCAACACCCCACCTACTGTTAAAGGGATTGCTCCATCCATCACCAAATATCCATCAGCACAGTGAGTTCAGTCACTTCTGCACAAGGGCCTTGCACTCATGTTAAATATCAGAATAACTTCTTTCTAATACAAATGGAGGAGAACTAATTTAAGTCTCCAGCGTGGCGTCCTGCCCGGGTCCAAGTCTATGAAGAAGAGGGGACTGCCTGCGCAGACACGCTCCTCAACCTCCACTGTGATGCTGGCAGGATGTTTGGGGAGTAGGGAAGAGGTCTGGAAGGTGCTGACCTGCTCCAGGGAATACTGAATGCAATATTGGATTGCTCATCTCTAATGGAACTAGAGAAAAAAAAAATCAATTGTAATTGACTTCGCTGTTAATGACACAGAGACAAGGCTGTTTCCTCTGGAAAGATCGACATGCAATGTGCAGCAGTATCGATACCAGCGGCATTATCAACACATGACATTTGGAAACTTGGCACAAAGACAAGAGCACGCAGACGCCAGCAGAGAGCAGCTCAGGGTGCAGGCAAACAAGACCTTAGCTTAAGCTTAGCTTACCCAAGAGCTTGTTGCTGCAACAGCAGCATCCTTCCACCATGCCTCCCCGACACGCTCCCACGCCAGCTCTGGTGTGCACCTCCAACAGAAAACACCTAACTCACTTCCACCCGGATTAGTTTTCTGCTAGTTGAGCGAGATGAACCAAATTAAGTCAGCCTCAATCCAGAAAGACACATGGTCAGGAGCAGGTGGAGGAGAAAGCAGGCCTCCTCATCTTCAGCAGCAGCAAGTTGCTTGAGACAGTTGAACTCATCTTTCAGACTTCAGCCTCGAGCTCTAAAGCACCCATAATCTATTTTAGACAAAAGCTAAAATTTATCAGTAGCAACATATCTCTAGGCCAACTGTTGTCTTTATTCCAGCCTGACATGAATGAGCACACAAACACTCTAAATCCCCTGGACAGGCTCACAAGCAAGGGCAGAGGCAATGTCTGCAAAACCTCTCGGGGCTGGAGGACCAGGGGTGGTCAAAGGATTTTGGCACTGGCTGTATCTGCAGCCTTCTGCTTCTTCAGCTCGCTAGTTTGTTTTTGTAATAGTTATTATGCACTGAAGTTTCAAGTGCCCAGCTAAGCATTTTGAGCAAAGAACTCCTATATTCCCCAGCTTTTGTCTGCTAGTTGCTGTCAAAAGATGGGATTGCCCAACTTGGCTATCCCTTTGTTTTGACCCAGCACACCTGCTTATATACCAAGCTACATGGGAAGGTGGGGAAGATCTTGTCACAGTAAGTGGTTCAGCACTGACCAAGCCCTGAGAAACAAAAGAAACCTGAAAATCACTGCTTCATCCCTCCGGCATGAAGATCTAACGATCTAACTTGGCAATTCCAGCAGTGGAAGTACTGGAAGTTAAGTACAATTTCAGAGTCTGATTAGCAGAGATTTTTTTAGTTAAAGTTTCTTTCACAGAGCCCAGACCAGAAAACGCTCAATGATCCACTAAACTCAGGCTAAAAACCATAACTAAGGGATGAAGGACTGCAATCTGGGAATACTAGTGCCTTGTGCCTAACTTACTCTAAGTAGATTAGCTGAACTGCCATGACACAAGATAAATCCATCCTAAGGCAGAGTGCAGTCCCTTCCCCTGCTCTCTGCATGTTACCAGGAGCCCAGGCGTGAAAGTCCTGTTGGTACTTGGGGACAGAAGAAGCAGCAAGGCCGAGCGGGATCCTGAGAAACATCCTGATTTCAAGGTTCTTCTAGATTTGTTCAAACCAAGCAATAAAAATGTGTAATGGTGCTGCTTCAAAGGGCTGAGAGCCCCATGTCTATCCTCCACATCGCCAAGGGCAGTTGACCCAGCTCACTCTTCAGAGGGCAGGTTGACCCAACCCCATCCCTCATCTTGCAGGCACAGCTCCCCCACCCACAGGAACTACAGAAATGCAGATTTCTCGCAATCAGAAAAGGAGGGGAAGAAACAAGCCTCCTGATCAAACATCCCAGCACTAACTTCCAACCTGACAGCAGTCTGGAAGTACAAAACAGAAGTGGCTTCAGAAAAAGCTCAGGGGGTCAACATCAAACCAGCAGTTTTTGACCTGCTTTAGCACCAGCCCATCAACAGCCTGAAAAATCTTCCCTCCTCCCCAATTTCAGCTTCTCCTTTGATGTTTCTGGCTACAGATTTATCAGCTGGGTTCGGCCTCTTCCTGAGGACCTAATTAGAAGAACAAACAGCCAAAAGGCAACTGCCACAGCTCCACTGGAAAATAAGGCAACACGTGGCATGGGAGAAGGAAGGTGACCAGAGGCAAGAGCTGGCATGACACCACGTCTTGATTTCTCAGTCAGACTCAGACACTACCCCAGGTTTGACTCCAGAAGAGCCATGTTGTTAGACAGGAGGAGGTAAGGGGCGGGTGAACAGCTGGCAGAGAACTCCAAACAGGGAAACCTGAATGTATGCTCTGAATAAAGAGCTTTTGTGGTGAACCCTGACCATACCTCCCACATCTGTCTGTTGAACAGTTATGATGAACACTGCTACAGGATTTCCTCTCTCTCTGCTTCCCCACGGACTACTTGAGTAACATCTGAATAGTTTAGTCTCTCATGGCACCAGCGCCTCTCTTCTACAGTCCTGTAAGTGTTCCATGAATGAGCTTTCCACCATCTCCACAGTTCTCTCTTGCTTTTCCTCCTCATTCTCTAGGGGTACTGGGATGTCAACACCTCCATTTTAATACCCAGAAGGGAGATTTTGGTAAGAGATCAGGCCACCGAGACAAAAAAAAAAAAAAAAGGCTATCAGCTCAATGCTGTGCCAGGAAGCTGGTGATAAGAGCCTGCGCAAGCACACCAAGGATGCAGAAGCTTTCAGATACAGATGACAAGGAAGTGCCTGCACTGGCTTCTGAAGAGCAGCTGATGTGAAGAAAGCAGGCAACCAGAGAGATGCCCTCCTGCGCGAGCCAAGGCGTGCTCGATGAAGCCCTTCTGTGAGCTAGCTGAGCACCTCGCATGCAAAGGTCACATAGTTCCATGGGATCCCAGCACCAGCTGCTGTAGCGACAAGCTCCTTCCTTCTGGCTCATCCGCACCTCGGCACTCTTAACAGGAGCTCCAACCTCCTCATCTACTGCTGACCTTCTCTGGACAAAACTTTCTCCCGCAAGGACATCAGGAAAGTGAATTCTGTGATTCTGTGAAAAGCAGGAAATTAAATGTTGATGATGCAAGAAGAAAAACACAGCAGATACGTGTAACATTTGGTGACACACACGGGCCTACCTCTGCGGCCTGAGTGACATGGCCTTACATGTTGTTTGTTTGCAAACAGCAAATTCATAACTGGTCCCAGGCACAAAAAGAGTGTGTAGCATACAATAAAATCAGCCACCCTAGTGCCCAGTTTGGCCCAGAGCACATACCCAGAGAGGAGTATGTGGCTACTAAATTAAAGATGCAAGCATGACAGAAACTTCCGTTCGAATGTGCACATGGGAATTTTACAAGGAATAAGCAGACACAGCTTAAATTTTGGAATAAGCCAATGAACAGAAGAACACAGAACGGGAAGAGAAACAGGAGAGGACTAAAGCTCTAATCTGCTTCGGGAACAGGTGCGAGGTGAGGAGGGTTTGAGCAGAAGACCACATGATCCAAGACTTTGCAGCGTGCAGAGACCGAGTATGAAAGGTGCGTTTAATGGACTCACCATGGGGACCACCGCCCTGTTAACCAGCTTGGGCAGCCTCCCACTCGCTTCAGCCCTCTGTGGGACGGGCTGAAACCCCGTCCTGCGTAACCCCGCGTAACGCTGGTGGTTTGTGATTAATTAAGCTGGCCAAGAGCAGGAGCACGGACACAGTGAAACTGAAGGGCATATCCTGCCTCCAGCTTCGTGATGGAAAGACTGAGCAAGACAGTACGTTACACAAAATCACCCCGATAAACTGGCCATAGCATTTAACCAGACCTGGATTCCTGCAAAAATCCTGCCACATGCTGTGGGGTGGAAATCCCTCATTGCAGCAGCTCACGTGACTGTTACGGCAGGGGAAGAAGGGTGGACATGGCAGACTTCTCTTCCTTAGGTCAAGGCTTGCTATGGGACAACTCGCCTCTCTAATTTGGCTATCCCTGAAGTGCTGAATGAGCTGCTCTGGCCCATGATCACATGCCCAATCCCAGGAAAGCAAAGCTCCGGGCTCCAGGAAGGCCCATGCTGGGATGTTAACCAGATGCATCCTTTGCCTCCAAAGGGGCAGGAAGAAAGGTTCAAGCCTCTTATAAGGAACCCCCAATGCCTGATCCTGGCTGAGACTAAACAACAAAGAGGAAGAAAAAAAAAGGGTTGCCCCACCTTTTTTCTTTCAGGTAGTTTATGAATAACTGGTGAGTTTTGCCCTTCAATGCCATGCTAGTTAATCCAGTCAGTGCCTGCCCTTTCAAACTGATGGCTGCCTCTGCTCTCCACCTAGCCTCCAAACAGCTGCTTCCCAGCCACTTGGGCTCAGGTTACCCTTTTTCCAGGCCAGCAGAGTCAGCATTTCTATTGTCTACTGTATTCTTGCCCTATTTCCTTGTTTAACTGTAATCTCTCCTCAATGTTTCCAGTCTTGGCCGTAGACCTTATTTTCCAGACAAACCCACACACCCTATCTTGAAGCAAGAAACACGGAGCAGATGCCTCGTATCGTACAGTAGAAAGGCTGTATGTTACATTTCTGTTCTTTACCTGAGATAGCACTGCCAGCAAACTCCTGCAACATGCAGTGGATAAATTTCTTTCTCTCTTCTTTTTTCCTCACCAATTAATTCCATGACAGATCTGAAGGGCAGCAGGAAGCACAGAAGAGAAGAAAGTAAGTACAGACTAATGACTGCAAAACAGACTGGGAAGATTTAGCAATTTTCAGCCAGTTAGAAGACTGCTGCAGACAGAAGAGATAAAAAAGCCCAAGCCTAACTTGTACCCCTGAAATATTTTAATCACCTTCTCTCAATTTCATCAGGCCTGCCACAGAATTGTATTAAAGGCAACTGTGCAACACTTTTATTTCAGTTTTTAAATTACACTAGAAATACAGTGACAACTTTATGCTAAAACATCCAATCAGCAGAATTACCGCATAAATGCATTTGGGACTGGGATCAAGACAAAAAAAAAAACAAAAAAAATCCACTTTGGCACTGCTTAGCTGTCCCCTTGGCATCCCTCGGCTCCATCCCCAGCTGTAGGTGTCTGTAGCTTCAGGAGACAAAGAAGAGCCACTGAAACTGTGGGTTGGAGGGAACACCCCTCGTCCTCACAGGCTCTTTGCAGCACACGGAAGGTGACAAGATCATTGCTGCTGTGAACTGTATGGCTACATACCTCTCACTGCTGCAAGGACAGACGTTACTGCCATGTGCAAAACCTAACCAGCAGAACAGATGAATACAGAAGTCACCAAGATCCCTTTTGCACATTTCTAGGAAGCCTGCTGCCTCTCCCCTTTTGGTGGTTTTCACTTGAAAACCTCCTCTTTGCAAGGCTCCCCAGAGACTGATAGGCACTACTGGCTGGCCCTCAAATAATTCAAGATTAGCAGCTCATGTGTTTCAACAAAGAGTCCCCTCCAAAGCATTACAAATCCAGCTGGTCAGTTATGCAGTAGATGTGATTAAAGCATCTGCACAAATTTGGAGATACAACATCCCCTACAAGCCAGGATTGAAAACGCAATAGAAACCCCAAGGGTCAACATGCACAAGAGATGCACAAGAGCCTAACATAATGCACAACGGCAACAACCATGGCCAGCCTCTCCTTGCCTTTCACTCCGTCCAGCAAGCAAGCAGTGCTCCTGCCAACCGCCAGCAGAGGCTACACACAAAAACCTCATAGAGCTTTAACAGAAGGCACTTTGAGGACTGGAGTTGGAGCATTGCTGTCCAGCTCTACCCCTAGTAAATAGTACCACTGGGCTAAGAACATACCAGGCCTGACCAAAGCTTCATACAAGCCAATACCACATGTCCAACAGGGCCAGCGATGAACACGTTAGTACAGAGTGGGTGCATTTAGTACCCCCAATGTATTTTTATTTTGGAATATCTCACCAGTTGTTTTGAAGCCCATGCAGGTACCAGAAATTCAGAACACCTACGTGCAAGGAGTCCTACAACTTAACTGCCCTTTTCCTGAAGGATCTTTGCCTGAACCCAGCATATTCTAGTTTAATTTTATTTCTTCCACTTATGTCACTGGAAAAGACTGGAAACAAGTCTAATCTCTCTTCGCCTCTGTGGCAATCATATTTTACTAAACTTCATCAGCTCCTCTTTTCTCAGACAGTCATCTTCTCTAGGCAAAAAGAGCTCTGATCCATTTAATCATTGCTTATATGCCACGCCTTCAGCATCAATGCTGAAAAACTGACCTACAGATAAACACGAATGTTCTGAAAGGACTGCATTTGACGGCAGACACTGTTACGAGCTCATATATCCAGGTTGGCTAATGGCTTTTTCCTTTGAGGTGAGCCACGTGTGCTTTTTCTGCCCTTGTGCTAAAGAAGCTCAGTGAACCCTAGCATCACCTTCTACACATTCCCAGCCACGAATACTCAGGCAATGCCTACGCGTCAGCAGAAAGAAAAGCAGGAGCAGAGTTTCTAGAGATGCTTCCTTACTGCTCCAATCAGAGTGTTCACGAAGTAATTACTCTGAACCTTACTCAGAGCTCATTAGGACCACAGAAAAATTTCCACTAGGTTATTTTAACCGATGATTAATTCTCCTTTCCTGGCAGATTTCCTTGGATTCTTTAACATGGGTTCATTTCCCTACTCCCGACACTCCATGCATTGACAAGGAAATGAAAAAAGTAATCACATGTCAGAGCTTGTCCTTGATTTTTAAGTCTTTGTGACAGATTAGTGTAGTGTGCTCCCCCTCCCCATACTGTTCTATCTATTGCACAACTGCACGTCAAGGAGTTAATCCCGCCATCTGCAGCTGTCAGAGCTCCTGCACACCAGGAAACCCAAACACCTCACAGTTTGGGAGCATCAGGGGAACAGAAAGTCCAACCACTGAACAGCCATATATTAAATGTAATCATATTAACTTCTTTTAACCCAATGGCCTGCTTAGTCAACACACACAAGATAATTTTAGATTTAGACATGGAAAAGAGCTCAACAACTCAGTCTGTATACTGCCAGCAGACTTTCATTATTTACATAATCTAAGAATTATTAGCTCGATCCTGGTCACATTTTGATCAGCCAGTTCTAACACCGCTTCCATCATAAGTGGGTTTATAAACTGCTCTGCACACAGAGGACCGCAACACTAACATACAAGATAAAGTAGGAAGGAGGGTGAGAGTACCTGGGAAAGCTTCCCAAATTGTTTGCAACAGGCATCTCTTTGACCTCCTGCCCCCAGCTCACCATTCAGCTTCGCCTACATGCCGTTGGGCAACAACTGACGCAGGATTGGCAATGCATTACATTGCTGGAGCCTCATCACCCATTCTTCCCCTCTCCTTTTCTTGGAGCACATACAGAAGATTTCAAAACTGGAAAGTATTTGAAGAATGGGGCTAGACAAATAATTACCTGGAGAAGTACAAAGCATGAAATCCACACTACTCTGGTCTGTGACCAGAGAGAGATAACTCGATTCCATCTCAAGCACCTATTGCAGGTTAGCTTCTGCTGCACCCAGATACCCGCTCCCACCCAACATAAGCACCCAGCCCTCTCAGCTCAAAGGGCTGGCAAGTTGTGTCCAGACCAGAAACAAGCTGACTTTTTTCTTCGCAGCACTCTAAAAGTGCAATTGATACGTAACCACTTCAGCAGAAGATCAAGACCAAGATGCCAAATAGAAGCCCCTAAAGCACAAAGGTGATGCAGTGTCTGCATAGAGACTGTATGACCATAATGGCCCTTTAACCTTGAAAAGGTCTTACTAATTCTAGCATTCAAACCTGACACTGAACTACCATTTTTTGGGTGGTGGTGGTGGTGATTACACAGTCCAGTGAGCTTAACCCATGAAAATACTCATTACAGGAGGTGCCCAAGCACCTCAAATCTCCTTGACTCCTCGTGGGAGCACAGACTGCTCCGTAAGTGGAACTGGTCCAAACGCTGCTTCACCACCTCTTCCAGCCTCCGACATTTCTGGTGGCTGCAGCTTTTGTGCTGTCTTAACTGCTCTTCTGCTTCAGCAAACAATTTGGAGCTCCCCAAAGCCCTGAGGCACTAACACAATCACTGGCTCCGCGATCTTATGCAACACACAACACTCCCACAGCATCTTCCCCCCTGAACAGCCCTACATCCTCCTCCCTGGTCCAGGGGACACATGGACACATTCCCGCAGCTTTACCAAGCGCCTCCACCGACCATCGTGATCATTACCTCACTACAGATACGGCATTCTTCATCTCCTGCCAAAGCTGGGCTTGACCTCTCTGCTGGGGACCCCTCATCTTTCCCACAATAATTCTCACACGAGACAAATTGCTTTTTTCACACAAGTCCTAAATTAGAGCAAGCCACTATACTCCAATATGCCCATCTGGCTCACTTAAATGAAGATTAAATTTTTAAAAAAGCAAAATCAAAATCTGAGCCCCTCTAGTAGAGGCAGAAGTTATTTTTTTTCTCCATCCCATCACCTCTTCCACTTTTCTTTATTTGAAACTTGCAGGACAGGATCCGTCACCCATCCTGGAACAACATTCACCTGGTAGAATCTATTTGAAAGCAAGCAAAATTCAAAGTAAAATGCCAGGGCTCCACCACTTTGTACTTCATGCTCTCTCACCCCTGCCAGCAGCACATGCAGACAATAACAAGCCTCAGCAAAGGACATGCACCGCTGCACAGCATTTATACCACGCCTGCATTAGCACCGATGGGTGCTCTCACCACCGCCGCATCTACCCCGTGCAGCGATGAGATCACCAGCTGCCAGAAGACAGCTGATGCAAGAACATCCATGTCATTAAAAGAAATAATAGGGGGTAGGGAAGGACCAAACCATAGCAGATGCTTCTCTGACGCTCCCGTGGTCAGTTTTCAGAGCTGCCAGATATTTAGCATTGCCTTGATCTTCTCTGGTCTGGGACTAGAACACCAAATCAGAGAGTCCCCAGAACTACCTGTCCCCTCACCTCTCTGTGCTTCAGTATCCCCACGCTCACAGGGGAACAGAGTCTAGTGGTGTTCTGTAAAGAAAGTGTTCCTCCAACAGAAAAACTACGCACCTCTTCCCAAGTGGTAGCCTTGCAACACTTCGGCTCACCATGCCCAAAACACACCTACTGAGAACACTTGCATCCCCAACAAAATATTGTACTAGTTCTCAGAAGAGAGAGACTTTCATTCTAAAAGAAGGGCCAGCAGAGGGTCTTTCCACGTTGCACAGAAGATGCGGGCAGGAAGAGCATTTCTCTGTGGTGAGGAGGACTGCTGGCACGAGCACTCTGCCTGACAATTTCCTAATATAGACCAAGCAGTCAAATGGGTTTAGATCCACGCACCAGGTGCCTACAGACTCATCACTGGTGTCTTACTTGGTGTAAGACTGAGTTTAATCTTTTTAACCTATTGACAGAATATTAATTTTTGCCTTATGGACCAAGAGCTGCCAAGAACTGTGAGACATTTTTCACATTTTTCTGGCTTTGTTCAGCTTTTCTTTCCTGATGAGGACCTTCCCATTAGTCCTGCCTTCGCTGAGGTGCCGCAACAAAGACATGAAGAAATGTCAGCTTCCCAATGCAACCCAAACCAAGAGTGCAAAGCACAATCTGGACTTCTCCAGGAGGCGGGACTCCAAGCCACTGCACCAGGAACAACATTTGCCAGTATCAATAAGGGTGTTCCACTTAAGATATTCCACCTCACAATATTGTCACCCTAAAAAATAACGTAGGACAGAAAGCAGCAGCTTTCTGGTGTGCTAGAGCCCTCAGCCGTGTGAGGAACACAAAGCACCTACCAAGTTCTGAGGAACCTGCAGCTATGTGCCCCTTTGGGTGGACACATGCTCCTTCAGGTAGGGGAGAGGGAGATACGGAAATCTACAGGATGTAACGTGAAAACATCCAACACATTCTGGGAAAGAGAGAAAGGTGTCATGTCTCCCCCTGCCAATCCTCACACATATTCCACCACCCTATACCAAGGAGCTTCAGGAAGAGGGTTCCTTCAGCAAAGGTTCTCAAGACAGAAAACCGATTTGCACATCTCTTGAAATACCCATTTTCTTCTCATTAATGAAGTTTTGCTTCCACTGAGGACCTTGCAAAACCAGAGCCATCTGTTGGAAACCAATGGCTGATGTTGCTAAAACTGAAAAATCTATTTTTCCTGCTATTCCAGCTGCCTTGAACCAGCTCACGTACCCCAGAGAGGTCAACAGTGTGCAAAATATTGCTAATAGGATGTGCTCTGGAGACACTCGCTCCTATCCAGGATTTCTACGCAGATCTTTCTAAAGCCAGAAATACACTAGCTGCGAAGTCAAACAGCACTACAGCCTTCTTCTATGAATGTTACATAATAAATAATGCATTTAAGTATTGTGATGTTGGGCTTCAAATCCCAACCTCACTTAGCCTTTAAAGACCGTGCCATATCATTAATAGTATTTATATTGCAGAAGATGGAGGGGGGGGCGTACTATCAGATCTCATTTAAAGATTACTTTCAGATGGAACAAGTCTGGTTCTTAAACATTTTCTTCAAGCAGAAAAAGGTGGCAGCAGAAGCTGGGGTACAGCAAACAAATCAATAGATGCATATGGACATATAGGTCAAATAAGAACTCAGCTGAGCAAAAAACAAGTCAGCTGTGAAACATTCCTTTGGCTGCTTTTCCACATACAGTGCTAGTTGTTTGTGGTTTAACCTAAGAGGAGCTCCATCTCATTTGAGCCTGCAACACTTACATGCTTCCAAGCAGCAATTTTTTACTATAATTGCTCTATGTTTCGTTACACTGGGTAATGCTTTCATACGAGCACTGCTGTTCTATGCACTTATTGCACTAGGAAAAACAGAAGGTGTAATTTTGTTCTGTGTCCTGCAGAGCAGAAAAATATAATTCAAAAAAACATAGAACTGACCTAGAAAAAGGAAGAGCTGTTCTGCTGCCCTCTAATGCGCACATCTGACATCTGAAAAAGAGCACTCTCAAAGAGAGATGTTCTGTTCAGCCACAGGCACGTCCTCTCCTGCTACAGAGCTGTCAGCAATGCAGTCACAGCTGGAGCAAGGCAGCATCTCCTACATAGCGAGGACACGCAGAAGAAACATCTGGATGGACCCGACCTATTCTGTACCTTCCTGAGCTTAGACTAGAGTATATGGCTGTGTCCTGCTCTGTTCCCATGCCTTACCCAAATAGAGGGACGAGGAGAGAGGTTCCTAATTCTGACCTTCAGGACACGAGCAAGTACATCTATCAGCTCACCTCTGCAGCTTCCAGGAGGACAATCCTCCCTCTGAAGTTACCTCCAAAGTACATCTACTGCTTTCACGTTCTGTGTCCCTTCCTTGCGTTGGTCTGGAGGCTATTCGTACGTTAGATCTCCTCATTCAGTGTTGCAAAGAAAATACTATAACCTAACTGCATGAAGTTAGACCCTACGCTTCACTGATACAGAAGGCCACAATGTTGTTACAGGTACTGAGGTACAATAAAAACATGGAGGAATGACTTGCTTAAATATCTGTGAGTGTTAATGAAAAGCAAAGGAATTCAGTTCTCATGCAAGGGTGTCTCTGGATCTGCACAATGCGCAGAAGACATTCTGTTGAAAAAGGTGGTAAGGAAGGCAGAGGAACAGCCACGGAGCAACAATTCTGCTTGGTACTGAATTTAATCTCAACTTCCATGGAGCTACGGTAACGTGGTGGGTTGACTATGGCAAGCTGCCAGCTGTCCACCCAGCTACTCCCACACTCCCCTCCTCAACAGGACAGGGGGGAAACTAAGATGGAAAGTTTGTGGGTTGCGGTAAACGACGGGAAGATCACTCGCTAATTACCATCACAGGCAAAACAGACTCAACCTGGGGAAAATTAATTTAATGTATTGCCAATTAAAATAGAATCGGGTGGTGAGAAACTAAGACAGACACTAAAACACCTTCCCCCCAACACCACCCCTCTCCCCAGGCTCAGCTTCACTCCTTCATTCCTGACTCCTCTACCTCCTACCCTGAGCAGTGCAGGAAGATGGGGAATGGGGTTACAGTCAGTCCATCCCATCTCCTGTCTGCTGTTACTTCCTCCTCACACTCATCCACTGTGGTCCTCTCCATGGGCAGCTACAGCGACTGGAGAACCTCCTCTCCACCTTCTCTGACCCTGGTATTCACAAGGCTGTTTCTCACTTTTCTTTCCTACTCCTCTGCCTGCCCAGCATTTTTACTCCTTCTTAATTATATGTTTTCACCATCACGGTCAACGGGCTTGGCTGGGGCTGCAGTGGGTGCATTGGAGCTGTGTCCAGCACAGGGCAGCCCCAACCTCTCCCCCTGCTACTGAAACCTTGCCACCTAAACCCCATACAAGTAAACAGGCCAGCACCCTCTATTTTGGAGGAAGAAAAGGCATAAAGACGTTATAATAATCCCACATAATCAGTATCTACACATTTGTATGCTATTTCCATAAATAAAAACTGCTCAGGTAGGGGCACTAAAGCAGCAAGCGCACCTGCAGCTGCAGAGGAGCAGACGTAAGCCCAGCCTCAGGGCCATAAATCACCAGCGTGAATCAAACACAACAGCCAGAAGCATCGCTAACAAAAAGATGAAAGTGCCGCTGAAGGAAGCAACTTAAACTCAGAATCGTGATTTCTGTCAGCAGAATTCCTGCAGGCTGCAACAGCCTTCCCCTGCCTCGCTGCCAACAGGCACACCAGGTTATGTCAACTTAAAAGAGCGTTGCAAAATAACTACTGGATATATAGGCACGGCCTGTACCCATCGCAGCTGGGAAGCCCTTTCCTGGTTACATAAGAACACTCAGCGACCCAAATTTACAAATAACCTTTATTTTGAATGGAAGGAGAGGAAAACAGATATAAGTAAAAAAAAAATTTAAAACCCACGTAGCCAGGAAATGTGACAGAAGCAAACGAGCCCAGGGCACACACATGCACAGCCATATTACACCCAGGGTAGCCACAGAAGCCAAAACTGAGACAAAGGCAGTTTAACAGAGGGAGGAATATACAACCACGATTAGGATACCACCCCTCGCCGATCCCCGAGTGACTTCCTTCTCCCCCCACAGCCCCACAGCTCCCATGGGATGGGATAGAGAGTGTCCCTGCCACAGCCTGGGGAGAATTAACCCTATCCCCGCCGGACCCAAGACATGTGGTTAGCTTCACGGCACACTGGTAACACTGCTAGTTCAAGCTAAGCCTGTTACCATTTCAAACAACCCACGATATTTCAGTAACCGCTGCATTTAATCCTTCCATAGTCTGGTTCCCTACATTTAGCTTAGACAATGTCCACTGAGATTTACAGTGTTAAAAAATCCATTAAAAAAAAACACAAAAAAATCCCAAAAAACGTACTTCCTTTCTATAAGTCACTTGACTAAAAAGCTAAACACAAATGTTGTGCCATTACCAGTTATGCCATGTATAAGCATCAATAATGCCACTTTTGAAGCAATGAAATGGGTAAGCGGACCTTCTGCTGGTGCACACATTTTTACCCAAGCATAAAGAACACTTTTGTCCATAAATTGCTCACAAAGTCTCTTTGAGTAACAGGCAGAGCCAGCAGATTAACTCCTGGCTCCGAGACTGGTGCAACGGGCAGAACTTTGGTTTCTTTGATGACGGGTTGATCTACAGGACACCAGGCCTGCTGGCAACAGGTGGGGGAAACGTAACCCCAAGGGGAAGAAGGATCCTGGGACAAGAGTCAGCAGGGCTCATTGAAAGGGCTTTAAACTAGGTTTGAAGAGGGATGGAGATGAAACCAGGATTGCTAAAGTGGAGCCTGGGAGCAGCACGCCAGTGCTTGTGGGTAAAAGTACTGGCGAGGTCTTGCAGCCCATTGTCTCAGAGGAGGTGGGGGATGGCGATCCATGTGGTAGCGAAGACATGAGGGGCAGTGATAGGTTGGCAACTACAGAAGGGTCTGAGCACGGTCAGGTGGGAATTAGGGCTCATCCCTCCCCAAAAAAGTGGCAGGACAATTATCCCAGCTGAAGGGCATCTACACGAATGCACACAGCATGGGCAACAAACAGGGGGAGCTGGAGGCCATCACACAGCAGGAAAACTATGATAGAGTTGCCGTCACAGAAACGTGGTGGGAAGACTCACACAACTGGAGTGCTGTGATCGATAGCTACCAACTTTTCAGAAGGGATAGGCAAGGAAGGAGAGGCGGTGGGGTGGCCCTCTATGTTAGGGACAGATTTGAATGCTTAGAACTCAACAATGTGAATGACAGTGTTGAGTGTTATGGGTAAGAATCAAGGGGAAGGCCAATAAGGCAGACATCATGGTGGGAGTTTGTTACAGACCCCCCAACCAGGATGTAGAGGTTGATGAAATATTCTATAAGCAGCTGGCAGAGGTCTCGCGATCGCTCACCCTTGTTCTCATGGGGGACTTCAACTTCCCCGATGTCTGCTGGAAATACAACACAGCAGAGAGGGAACAGTCCTGGAGGTTCCTGGAGTGTGTGGAAGACAACTTCCTAACGCAGCTGGTGAGGGAGCCAACCAGGGAAAGCACCCTACTTGACCTACTGCTTGTTAACAGGGAAGGTCTGGTGGGGGATGTAAAGGATGGAGGTCATCTTGGGCAGAGTGATCACCAAATCATAGAGTTTCAATTCTTGGAGAAGCAAGGCAGGGAGCCAGCAGAACTGCCACCTTGGACTTCCGAAGGGCAGACTTTGGCCTGTTCAGGAGCATGGTTGAGAGTGTCCCTTGGGAGACAGTCCTGAAGGGCATAGGTGCCCAGGAAGACTGGTCATACCTCAAGGAGGAATTCTTAAAAGCACAGAAGGCCATCCCCAGGTTCTGTAAAACAAGCTGATGGGGAAGAAGGCCAGCCTGGCTATATAGAGAGCTTTGGCTGGACCTCAGGAATAAAAGGAAAGTTTACGATCTCTGGAAAAGGGGGTGGTAACTTACGAGCAATACCAAGATGTAGTGAAGCAGGTGGAAAATTAGAAGGGCCAAAGCTCAAGCAGAACTTAACTTGGCCACTACGGTTAAAGACAACAAGAAGAGGTTCTTCCAGCATAGCAATAGAAAAAGGAAGACTAGGGAAAATGTAGGCCCACTGATGAACGAGGTGGGCGCCTTAGTGGTGGAAGACACAGAGAAGGCGGAGTTACTGAATGCCTTCTTTGCTTCAGTCTTCACCACTAAAACTGTTCCTCATGAATCCCAGACCCTGGAGACAAAGGGGAAGGTCTGGAGAGAGGAGGATTTTCCCTCTGTAGAGGAGGACTGGGTTAGAGACCACTTGGCCAAACTAGACATCCATAAGTCCACGGGCCCTGATGGTATGCACCCGCAAGTGCTGAGAGAACTGGCAGACGTTATTGCTGGGCCACTCCTCATCATCTTTGAATGGTCATGGAGAACAGGAGAGGTGCCTGAGGACTGCAGAAAGGCAAATATGACTCCAGTCTATAAAAAGGGCAAAGAGGACCCAGGGAACTACAGGCCGGTTAGTCTCACCTCCGTCCCTAGGAAGGTAATGGAGCGACTTGTTCTGGATGTCATCTCTAAACATCTTAAAGAACAGGAAGTTATTGGAAGTGGTCAACACAGATTTACCAAGGGTAAATCATGCTTGACCAATCTGGTAGCCTTCTATGATGTTATAACTGGATGGCTGGATGAGTGGAGAGCAGCAGATGTCATCTACCTTGACTTCAGCAAGGCTTTTGACACTGTCTCCCATAACATCCCCATTAAGAAATTAAGAAAGTGTGTGCTAGATGAGGGGGCAGTGAGGTGGACTGAGAGCTGGCTGTGTGACAGAACTCAGAGGGTTGTAATTAATGGAGCAGGGTCGAGTTGGATGCCTGTAACCAGCGGTGTCCCCCAGGGGTCAATACTTGGTCCAGTCTTGTTCAACATATTCATCAATGACCCGACCGAGGAGACAGAGTGTATCCTCAGCAAGTTTGCTGGTGATACCAAACCGGGAGGGCTGGCTCTGGGCAACCCTGCTTTGGCAGGGGAGTTGGACTAGCTGGTCTCTAGAGGTCCCTTCCAACTCTGACAATTCTGCGATTCTGTGATCCATGAATACCTCTGTATCCCAAGGACTCCCTAAGCAGAATGGTTTTCAGCACAGGAGCCAGCACTATATACTATTTCTTAAGTGTCTGTTGCATCAGTGGTAGCCTGAGAGAAGGAGACAGCTCTGGGACAGTATCATGTTTTCCCATAATTATAACCTATGGGCCATTAGTACTGTAACTGAAGCATTACAGATTATCTGGGAGTGAGTGCCCCTATCAACTGACTGTATAATTTAAAAAATAAAAACAAACAAAAACCTCAAGCAAGCTAGACCTGCTACTATTCCAATAAAAAATAACTTATATAGAATAATACCCTAGATCCCACTTAGTCTGAATTACAGACATCAACTCGTGAGAGATCTACCATTAAATACACAACCTGGAATTCAAATAAGGCCTACATTAGCAGGGCAGAGATTTATCTCCCAGTAAATCAGAAATCTGATTTATGTAGATGACAATCCTGGTGTAGAAACCCTTGGAAAGAATACTGAAGCAAAATAACCTTCCTCACACGGGCATTTCCCAGGGGTATTAGCAGAGGAAAGAGGAAGCTGACTTAATTCCTGCACCCCAAAGGCATGTCAAGGTAAGTCAAAAGGGGCAACCCAGAAGAAGACCTCTCATTTCATCCACCTTTTACCAGCCTCTACCAATTTTTTAAATAGAATGGCTATTAAATATTTAACTCCCAAGATGCATTTTTCAGAACTATGTTTGACAACTTGACACAACTCCGTACCAATGCTGGTGACAATGGAAGGGCTCTGACTTCCAGAGCTGTCAATCTGCTGTCTCCATAAGTGCTTCTTCATCCCTCTTGGGATTCAGTTTCTCAATTCATGCAGTGGTAAACAGTTCCTCTCTTGCCCCAGGAGAGGGTTTCGCTACTGGGACTTGTGCTGGGTGGTATATTTGCCAGGGGTGCAGAACTATGCCTCCTCTCCCTTTGCAGCATTTATAACTTGATTATGCCAAAGCTGTAATAGCAAAGACATGGATTTTGGTTCATAACCCTCTTTTGTAACACTGCAGCTTCAGGACTCTCCTAAGCAGGGCTGATGTATTTTTGTGTAAGAATGTCTGACCATTTAAAACTGATTTAGCAGGAGAACACCAGGCTAGAGAATACCAGACTAGATTAGTATCCTTTTAAAGCTTTGGGAATCATAATCACACAGAGCAAGACATGGTATGACATGCAAGCTGCCATGCCCGTCACGCCTGACCAGGAAGGCAAGGAGGTACACTAGCCCCAAATTCAGCAAGCCCTTGAGTGGCACAAGGGACTGACACATTTGACCTAAAAAGCACATTCTTGAGCACCCAGCTTTTACAAAGGCCAGAGGAAAGCTTTGCAAAAGCACAGAGCGGCACCCCGGCAGCTTCTCCAAATGAGCTCCCAATCCCTCACTGAGTCCCACCCTCCTTTTCAGCCACCCAGGGCCAATGCAGCCCACAAAGCAGCACTTCAAGGCCATTCCAGGGCAGGCCTGCACCTTCCACCATCACTAGTGGTGAACATGCAGCAGGCACAGCCATGGGAACCCACCAGAGTAAGAAATTACAGGGATCTGACACATCATTCAAACTCCTAAGACTCATTTCAGGCTCTTCCCAGTACCGACAGCCTCCTCTCCCTGAAGCAAACTGCAGACATCTTGGCAGCTCCGGGCACTCTGGAAAACGTTAACTGTGTTTGTGTAGTGCTCAGTATCCACGACCACTAGCTAATTGAAAGATTTTTTTGTTTAAATGTTAATTTTAAGAACAAGGACTTCGACACAGCTAGGGGGAGGAGAAGAAAAAAAAAAGTTAATTACTCCCATAAATATTAACACAACTGAGTCCCAAGATCTGGCAGAAGGCACTCACAACATGGAAATGGTCTATCTCCAGAAGAGAAGTCACAGCACTGAAGCAGTGCAAGTTTCAGATGCTCATTTAGCTCTTTTTTAGTTGCACTGAGTAATTGGAGTTTCATACAGCTATTCTCACAGCCGGCACTACACTGCACAGACAATAAATTGTGAAACTAGTTTTAAGCACTGTGGATTTTTTTATTTTTTAAAAATTATTTTTTTTATTTAAGGCACCAGTGGGCTTAGCTTTCAGTAGGATTCCCATTCCAAATTCTCCCAGAAGCTACCCACAGAAGGTCACTGTCCTCCATTTCAGGCAGTCCCCATAGCTCTTCACCTCTGCTGGAGTACTTGGTCAATTTGACTCTTGAAGTAAGGTCCCACTGATTTTCACCTTTTGGACAGAAGCAACAGAAGAGCTCTCTGGCTTCAAGGCAGTCTCCTCCTTCTCAGTGGCACCAGTTCAGGCTCTCCCTGCGGTGCATCACACCAGTCGGGTCACAGGGTTAGTTACAGCTCAGCTCAAGGCATGGCAGGGAGCAACGCCTTTTGGACCGCGCTTCTGAAAACGGGCAGAGGAACCGCTCCCCCAGTCAATGTAATAAAGACAAAGACAGTGCCCTTCACAGCCCTTTCTAGACGCCAAGTCCTTAACCCAGGGGCTGGGGCAGAAGTACAGAGCATCGCTTTGCCTGTTTAATCTCTGCCCAGCATCTCCCCTTTCCTGGGAATCTTTGCTTTCTTGCAAATTCTTTTATTGGAAGTTTCAAGCACTTTCACACACAATGTCAGAGAAAACATCAGCTTATAGAGGGAAGCTTACTGACCCTGTCTGCTGGGTGGCTGAAGATACAGCAGAGGTAAGAATATGAAAGAGAAATGAGGAACTGCGAAAACGGTTGCTGGCTTTCCTGAGCCCTTCTTCTCCCCACATCCCTCGAGCCTGCACAGGAAGGGGAGCTGGTCTCTACCCAAGGCTGGATGCCCACTGGCATGCGTCATTTTCAGTCTGTTGGGGCAAGAAACAAGGGATATAGGAGAGTTACTCTGTCTGCCCCAAGACCACAAAAAACAACCACCGCTGCCACTGTATTGGGGCAGCAGATGAGTGGGACAGGCTGAGAGCACAAGTTCAAGTGATCAAGGCTGAGCTTTACGGTGGGAGGCTTCTTGCCCAAGCAAGTCAGGACAAGCTGGATCAAGCGGGAGGCATCGTGCATTGCAGCCTGGCATTGGGAAATTGAGACAGCACCTACGTGAGCCGGGCAGCCAGGATGGAAAAGCCCATAAAAACAGGAGAACACAGGCTGGGGCTGACCTGCTGGAGAGCAGCTCTGAGGAAAAAGACCTGGGAGTCCTGGTGGACAACAGGATGACCATGAGCCAGCAATGTGGTGGCCAAGAAGGCTAATGGCATCCTGGGGGGCATCAGGAAGAGTGTGACCAGCAGGTCAAGGGAGGTCATCCTCCCCCTCTGCTCTGCCCTGGGGAGGCCCCATCTGGAGCACTGGGTCCAGTTCTGGGCTCCCCAGTTCAAGAAGGACAGGGAACTGCTGGAGAGGGTACAGCAGAGGGCTACAAAGATGATGAGAGGCCTGGAGCATCTCTCTTATGAGGAAAGGCTGAAGGACTTGGGTCTTTTTAGTCTGGAGAAGAGAAGGCTGAGGGGGGATCTGATCAACGCCTATAAATACTGAAAGGGTGAGTGTCAGGAGGACGGGGCCAGTCTTCTTTCAGTGGTGCCCAGTGACAGGACAAGAGGAAATGGGCACAAACTGGAACATAAGAAGTTCCACCTAAGTATGAGGAGGAACTTCTTTCCTGTGAGGGTGGCAGAGCCCTGGAAGAGGCTGCCCAGGGAGGTGGTAGAGTCTCCTTCTCTGGAGACATTCAAAACCCCCCTGGACATGTTCCTGTGGGACCTGCTCTGGGTGGGACCTGCTCCGGCAGGGCGTTGGACTAGATCATCTCCAGAGGTCCCTGCCAACCCCACAGCATTCTGGGATTCTGGGATTTATCCAAGCTGCAATAGGTGAAGGCTCCTTCAATGGAGCTTGGGTGCCCTCTTTCAAAGCCATGTTAATATCCAGTCCCCACCCACGAAAGCAGGAAATATGAACTCAAACACGGCTCCAACCGCCGCTCCTCCTAGGGCAGCATCCACATGCCAAGGAGAGTCTTTCAAAGTTGTTAAAACCATTCCAGTGCAACACCACAAGGGCATTGCCAATAGGCTACCTCTGAGATCAGCTTAAGGCAGGCCATTTCAATGCTCCCAAAATTCACACGGGCCAAAGCCTGGGCAGCTAATAACGAAGACAGATGGAGCAGGAACATCTTGTCATTTTGGACTAGCACAGCATGTTGCGTTTTACACTCACATTGGAGATGCTACAGCCACTCCTCACAGGCCGCTCACTGTCATCCTCAGTTTGCAGAGCAAAATGTTTTCACCCCTTTCCATCTGAGGAGTGTTACAATGGGGAACAGCTTGAGAAAGGCGCTCTGCACAAAACAAACACAAGATGGGCCTGACAGCTGCCGGCACAGAATTAAATGCTGAAGAAAAGTGACAGCAGCAGAATCGTGAAGCTCCAGCAGCTTTCCGCGCCAGGGATGTGGCAAATCACCAACACAAGCAGAAGATTTAAAAATACCCCAAACTCGCATTAAGAAAAAGCAGCAAAGGCTTAAAACTGATATTCAGAAAGGATGCGTTCATTAAAACAAGCAGGATTAATTTTTTGTTTTTTTTAATTCTTCAATTGCTAAACACTCCAACATGCCTGAAAAGAAAAAAAAATAAAACCCCACACAAAGAGGAAACTCCAGCTTCATGAGGCCAGGCACTGCCCAGCACCCAGGCGGCGGGGCCGGCAGGGACCACCCGGCACGGCAGGCAGCGCGGCACAGGAGGTGAAGGAAAGGCCCTCAGCGTACGCAGCAGGAAGGCTGCCAATGTCTTTGGCCTGCTCTTACCGACTCACACGACCGAAAATCTGCCTAAAGAAGGCGCACAGTGCGAGGATTAGACATGGCAGCAGGGCGGACTCACACCATACTCTGCAGAGTAACACAGCAAACGTTTTCCCAGCAGAAGCAACCTGCTCCCACCAACAGCACAACTCCAAAATTTGCATGGAAGCAGCTGATGGAGAAACGTGATCGGGGTGAGGATGGAAGAGGAAGAACCATATTTTAAGGCCACAAACAAGCAGAAATGCAACAAGCAGGTAGGAATAAATTATGGGACACAAAGATTTGCATCCTGTCAGAGCTCCTGAAGAGTAGTGGGGGACTGGTCACAGCTGCAGTTCTGCAAACAACACAACAAGGGACCCACTGCAGTGGCTGCCATGAGTCTGCAACAGTGATGCCGGAAGAGGAGAGGTCTTACAGGGATTCTAGCATATCACCCATTTAAAAAAAAAAAAAAAGGAAAGCAAATCATATTACATGAAGTTAGTGCCAACCAACCACAGCTTTTATGCTTCTTATTTGAGGTTACAAAAGGAGAATAGAGTTGGACAAGTGGCTGCAGAGCCCAAGGTGAAGGAAGCAGATATGTGACAGACACAGCAAATCTGGAAGAGCAGAGCAGAAGCTGAGGTACAAACCAGAAGGGCACAGTCAGTGACTCTGCAGACAGAGGCTTGGTAACAGAAGGAACTCACAGAGTATCTAAGGGAAAAAGCAAGGCTGTACACAGCCTGCAGACTCCAGCAATTCCAAGCCATCATGTTCCTGCTTGGCCTGATTTTATTCTCTCCTGTGTCTCCAAGCTACTCTTGCCACAACCTCAGAAATCAAGGTGACAAGCTAAGGTTTTGCAAGCAATTCTGAAGTGGTAGCACTTGCTGCCATTGCATTTTTGCTTTCTCAACAATACATCTTGTCACAGTTCCCTTCTGGAGAAGCTGAAAAGAAAGCAGGAAGTTACCAGTCCAGTTGTTCACATCGTTCCACAACTGGTTCATCATCCAATCCAAAAAAACCTAGACATTCCCAGGCAACTGTTTTGCAAGAGCCACACTTGAACAGGCTCTTGCTTCAAGGAGCAAACACTGAGAAAGAAAAGCTAAAGAAAGAAAAAGGAGGGGAAAGGAGGGGAAAGGAGGGGAAAGGAGGGGAAAGGAGGGGAAAGGAGGGGAAAGGAGGGGAAAGGAGGGGAAAGGAGGAACCAACCCCTCCATATGACAGGCCATTATTTCTGACTTAAATGTTTCCTAAATGTTTCCAACTAATTCCTACACTACAGAGGCTCACCCAGATGAGATTTATTCACTCACATTAGTAAAGAGGTCCTAGCATGGATTAGATGCAAAGCATTTCATTTACATTACATCAGTGGCTAAGTAAACTACACTGCTAGGAAGCAATCATTCAGCAAGCAACTCACCATGGACTTAACTCTAGTGTTCACAGTGATGTTGCTGGCTTTTGTTACCTATGAGCACGTGGAAATCATCTGGAATCTGATGCTAAGATGAGCTAATGATTAAAGACAAGAAACAGAGCAGGAGAAAGTAACTGCAGCAGGTCTGCTTCACAATACGACATGGCTCAGAGCTCCCCATATTAAAATACTTTCCATTTTAGACCACTGTCTTTCTACCATCACACATACAAGACTCACCTAAAATGAATTCCATTTTGGTGACATTTTTTATTACAGTTCCACCCTCTCCTTCTCATGCCACAAGAATTACTGATGCCAGACCAGCCTAACCTGATAGCTCGCACAGATCACAAGCAGCACGCTGAATCAGCCTTGCACCTAAGGGAAGCAACAAGACCATCACACGAGAGTAGCAAACACTTTGACAGGGCACCCCGCCTGCACGAGGAAACGAAATCCTCAGAAAAATGGGGCCTTTGGTTGGCAAGAACCAACACAACCAGTTTGTCCTCCCAAAACAAGGGGCCTCTTTCCATCCCCTTTCAGCCCCGGCACACACCTATGCAGACACACATAACTACTCATGTTAACCAAGATGCTAACCAGCTCCCTCACCACGCAGCTTCCAGGCTTCCATCACACCCTGCCTCGCTGCCTTCCCCCAGCTGAAGAGCCCAGGGCTTTTGCTTTAGGAACAACTAAATGGGCATCCCACGCCTCTGAACAGCCTTGCTGCGCTTCTCTGAACCTTTGCTGGTCTGCTACATCATTTTTGAGATGAGAGGACCAAGGCCACCCATAGCATCAAATAGCCCCATGTACCACAGATTTCTTTATGGAGCATAACAACACTCTCCAGGTCATTCTCTTTTCCTCCTATTTCCCAGCAGCCAATTTGGTTTTTTGACCACTGTTGAGTTCCAAGCTGTCATCTTCTAAAATCTAACCCAATTCCAACCTCTTTCTCAGACTAGCCTTTAATTGGAAGAGATTAGACCTGTAGAATGAAGCACAGGTAAAAATTCAGTACACAAGGGATATTTTTCATTTGCCGTATCAGCTGATTTTACAGGTACTCCAAACAATTCAGTGAATTCAAAATGTCACCTCTCTGTCAGAGAGGCTCTAAGGAAGAGAGATAACAGAGCCAAAACCTTAACTGCTAGCAGGGCTTGGTAACTCAGCAGAGTGTTTCCTGCCATGTCCAAACCCTGTAACGGCTCTCTTGCCCTGCAGACCTCTTTAAGCCCACATTGAAGGCTTTCTGACCATCCCTAAAGTGTCACATCATAAGGCCAAACTGTAACACAAAACACAGAGATATCAGCCATCTTAGACAATGTGAAGCAATCTCAGGTAACGTGAGGCACACATACACACGCACATACATGGAGGACAGATATAAGAGCTTTCTCAACTGGCACATAGCATCCTTGACAGAAAAAAAAGTCTTCTTCAGATGTGAAAAGCACAGCAGATAGAGTAAGCCTACCAACAGTCTGCCAACTTGACCTTCTCTGACCTTGAAACACAAGTAGGAGAGAAATACTTTTTTGTCTTGCAATTAAATCTTAAAATAACAATCTGTAAGAGAATCCTACCCTCCCGCCCTGTGCACTGAGATAAGGGGGGATGGGAGGAAGGGGATAGTAGGGTTGGAGTCAAGTTGAATTTCCTGCTGAACAGGCTCTCAACTGACAAGACATCCCAGGAGACAAAGCACATCTGCCTAGAATCTCTTTTCTAACTCCAGGGTGTCTGCCATTGTATGCACAGCCTGGTTACTGTTCACTGAACTAACACAAAAACCGAACTGATTTCCATAATGAAAAAGCCTCCACATGGCTCCAAAGTGATACAAGAAGAAAAAGCACAGCAGCTTGAGAAGATTTAAAAAAAAAAAAAATAAAATCACTTTTTGCCTCATTGAACTGCAGTTTTGAGCCCCCAAATGAACAGCTATTTTTAGCTGATCATCTGGAAAGTCCAAGGGAGCACAAAGCATTGGGGTCAGCATCACTGTCTGCAGGAAGCAGCTGCCAGCAAGCAGCCTCAAGAGAGGGTTAGACAGTCAGTCAGGCATCACACATCTGCATCATCAGTGCTGCACAGGGACCAGCAGCAAAGGTCTATTTATAAACCAGGCTTGTACAGCTGTAGCCTGCAATGAAAGGCTAGGATTGCAGGCTGTCAGACTGCAACAACATGCTGTCTAATTTAAAGAGATGGCTATGTTCGCATGCACACATATGTGCACACATGTCCTTTGAACAGTGAGCTCAATGTTTTGAAAACAATACATTTCACCAAGGTTTCTGTGCAGAGCGCAAGCATCTCCAGCAAACGTGTCCTCACACAACCTTCCCATTCCCTTACTCTGTGACCAAATGTGACCAATGGGCTATGGCTGCTACAGCTCACCACTGGCCTTTGCGTGGTTACTGGGTTTATTTGTAGTCCCAGACACGAAAACAAAGTCACTGTAGCAGTATTAATCTGCATAGAGAGAAGAAAATCACTTAGTTTGCAAACAAGCTATTTGGGAATCACAGGCATCTTCTCCACCAGGATAGCTTGCTGTGCCATCAGGTTCCATTTTGAGAGGTGAAACCCCGTTTCAGATAAAAAGCTCCATCTGCCACTAAACAGTGGCAGAGTTAAACAGTCATTTCCTTGTGTGACTAGAAAACAAAAGGCTCTATTATCTCCTCCCAGTTCCCACTCTCACTCCCAATACTCCCTGGTGAGCTGGACTCTCCTGCCCGGGAGTCCCTGAGCCGGGGACCTAGGAACAGCAAAGGACAGGAGGAGAGAACCGGCTGCAATCAGTCTCCCATGGGGAAAGCACTGTTGACGCACAACAAGCAACTTGCTGACAAAATATTGGGGTATGAATGGCAGCTGCTGGTGAGACAAAAGAGCCGCAGTTGCCCGCGGATCAGGCTGCATGAGGACATGCCACAGGCGGAGGGCCAGCAGCCCTCAGGTAGCCCGAGGCCAGTTCCCCACTGAGGGGGCGCTAAGAACATACCTGCCTTTCTGCCCCCTCCAACACCAATCAGAAACCACTTTTGAAAGCCCCTGCAGGAACATGGGAAGCTGTGTTTGGGTTCAGTTCTCCTGAGCTTGCTCTGACAGCCACTGCAAATACAGTCCCCAGCACCTTTGCTTACAACCTAACACAGCACTCGGTCAAAATGCAACAACAAACCTCTTCCAGAGGAAACGATGGTTCTGGAGTCCAAGTCGAGCTTCTTTACTAGAGTATCAAGGTCAATCTTCAGGCCAGAAAAGACACCAGAAGATGATAAGCCCCAGTCCTTATCAAAAAGAAACATTAAAGAGGAGTCAGTACAACCACCACCAGGCAGCATTCATTTAAAAAAATAAAATAAAATAAAGCACTATCCAGATGGGACCAGGGCACATACTCCAGCCGTAGCGTGCAGGTCCCTCACCTGAGCAGACATGGGTAAGTCACCCTGCTGGCTTGGACCCCCAGGCTCTTCCACCCAGAAGGAAGTTTCACAAAGTCACGTTTTGGACTGTTCTATTCCTAACAGATTTCCATGTGAACTCAACCTCACTTCACTCAAGTGAATTTCAAGTGTTACTGCTAGAACTGTGAACAGCATCCTTAGGAAAACCCAGGTTTATTACGGGTACGTAAGTGTATGATGCAGACGAGCAACAAACGAGCAGATTAGAGACCTAAATCAATGGACACTAGCAGCAGTCTAACAAATCTTCAGCAACTAGTTCCTTCAAGCATGCAATACCTCTCTTAAGCCCTATGCTTCATAGTAGCTTCCCGGGATGACTTAGAAGAATTTATTATTTTAGCCAGCCATCTCCCGTCACCGACACATCGGTTTATAGTGGTACAAAACTAGCTGCATATGGCACAGCCCGTTCCTCCCTCCTCACAAGGGAAGTTGCAGGTTCACAGCCCCCCCTTACTGCCGTCGTGTGCCTTTGCTGGGGGGGCTGGGGGGCACCCAGCTTTAACCTGAACTGCCTATTAATAACACAGCTGGTGAAACCAGACGTGGTCTAAATCTCTTAAGTGATTGTGTGTGAACTGACAGCTCGTCTCCTCCTGCCCTAACCTGAAATGGGAGAGAACCACTGCAGAACGAGCCAGGAAGCCTCCTGCCCCTCCGCTCCCCACCCCTGCCGGTAACGATCCCGCCGCGGCATCCAGGTCACCCCCCCAGCGGCAGCGCCGGCGCGGGCCTCCCACCGCCACCGCCTCAGCAGGCTCTCCTCCCCGCACGCTAAACGCCTGGGGACGCTGCGGTGGCCGCCACCGCGCAGCTGCCGCAGCTACAGCAGCTGCCACGTGGCCGACGGTGCGCGGCGGCGACAGCCTGCCGGGGCCCCCCTGGCGCAGGGGCAGGGCCCGTCACCGCAGCCCCAGGCTCGTCCCGCCGCTGTGCCCGCACCCTGCCGCCGGCCGCAGGCGGGTGCCCCGGGGCGGGAGAGCCCCCGCACAGCGCAGAGACGGCACCACGGCGGCACTTTTCCAAGCAGGGAAAGGAGGCCGGCCCTCAGGAGACAACTTAGCTCCATCTCTTGCCCCTCGTGGGAGCAACCGCCAGCGCTCCGCCGCGCCCGAGGCACCGGGGCGACCTTAAACACGCCGCGGAGCCACACTGGGCGCGGCGGGGACACCTCCCGCGGGTCCCGCGCCCCTGACAGCCACAGCGCGGCAGACCGCGCGGGGACCGAGCGCCGAGGGGCGCTTCCGCCGCCAAGGCCGGGACCGCGCCCCCCCCCT
>KZ506299.1:101073-151340 GCA_002844005.1 Limosa lapponica baueri | reverse complement strand
GCCCCGGGGACGCCCCCGCCCGGGCGGGCCCTGCCGGCAAGTACCGCCGGCTCCCGGGGCGGCTGGGGAACACCCCCGCGACGGGCAGAGCGCAGGAAGCTCCCGGGCGGCAGCCGCAGCCGGCCCGCTGTGGGGCTGTTAACTCTGAAGCGTAATGATGGCGTCTTAGACGGCAGCGTTCTGCAGCCGGGGGGGTGAGGGGGGGTCAGTCGCCTTCAGGCTGGCCGTGGGACAGGCAGCCTGCCGAAGGCAGGTCCTGGAAAGAGCTGGAGGGTGTTCGTTGGGTGTGCTTAAGTTAAACCCAGAGACCCCGCGCGACAAAGTTTGGTGTGAGCCTCTGGAGGAGCTGAGACCTCTCGGTAGCGCTAGCCAGAGACTGGGATGCCCTGGCAGGATGGAAAAATGAGCTCTGAAACTCCCTGCCAGAAATTATTTCTGTAGTTATAAGGGCGAAAAATACCTGCTGAGCCCCTGTGGAGCCCAAGCACGTGTTTGACCTTGTGGTCACAGACCCGGGCAGAGAATCCCGATGAAACATCACAGCCCTCGCTTCACCTTGCCGCACACGTGCGAGAGTGAAGTGCAAAGCTGCTTTTCTCTCCCAGGTGAACGGAAAGCTCCAGCCTTGGGAGCCACCGTGGTTTTGCTCTTAAAAAGACTCTTAAAAGACTCTTGAGAGGTGCTCTGTGGTTAATGCATCTTTGTTTTCCAGCTGGCCTTTCTCTGCCCCCCCATGCCCCTCTGAGCTGTGTTCCCCAGGGCCTGATGCTGGGGAGCAGCCCCAGGAACCCACGCCACCTCCTTCAGGGCTACCCTGGGTAGCATTTTTCCACTGCTCTTTTGAAACCTCTAAAAATACAAAATAATACGAAAAATACAATGACACACATCATGTTCACAAGTAACGGGTTTCTTAAAGCAAAGCAAACTACTTGCCTTGTACTTCACGCCTTTTCCCCAGTTCCCTGGTTCAGCCCTGGCTTGCAGACAGGTGAGCAAGGATGTGCCAGAGGATGAGAAGACTGAGGCCGGAGGAAGCAAAGCTGCTCCCAGGAAGAAGGCCAGTA
This sequence comes from Limosa lapponica baueri, assembly GCA_002844005.1. NCBI lineage: Eukaryota > Metazoa > Chordata > Aves > Charadriiformes > Scolopacidae > Limosa > Limosa lapponica. Next base: position 150,273 of record KZ506299.1, on the reverse strand, counting down.
TCATGAGTCCATCTCCTGGGCGGCAGCCACTCCCACCCAATCGAGGGGTTGATGAGTGTGTATCGGCATGGGCAGCGTGGGAGTACTCTGAGAGCATCCAGCTGGATGCCCTGCTCCTCACCTTGGCTGCTCAAGAGCATCCTGCAAAAAATCACAACTGTCCTGCAGTCGGGGGGAGGGGGGAGAAAACACAACCCACTCTAGTCAAAATAAAATTTAAAAGGGGAACTAGTAAAAATAAAGATGGTTAAAAGAAAATAGATAAAGGAATGTTTAACAGCTTAAAATGCTTACAGTCGGGTTGGGGAGTATCCAACACATTCATGTACTGCAACTAAGCACATACATGTCTCCAAAGGATGCCCAGCCCCTTCATGTACAGCAGTAAGGAGAAATAAAATGTAGAAACAAAAAGGCATCCTCTAAAAAATTGAAGTTGTTCCCAGACTGGGAAGTGTCAAAGATTAAAACCTCATACAGGTGAAACCCACACCAGAGAAGTATGGGTTTTGCCACCTGCAGGGAGTAGCAAGCAGGAGAGGTTGTACACCAGCATCCTAATGCTGTCTTTCTCCAGCCCTGGCTTGCTTCTGCCTGGACATCTTGTCCCATGTGCTGTTGTGAAAGCACAGACACAGCGTAACTGCTCATTGCCTAATGCATGTAGCAAATAGCCAGGACTAACAAGCTACCGTGCCAAGCACTGATATGCTGGAGGCAGGGGGAAAGAGATGTTAAGGGTCCCCTGGGACAGCGCTTTGTTGTGGATGTTCACTCGAGGCCAAAGCTGCAAGAGAGCATGAGGAACAGCTTGAGAGGAAGGGGGAGTATGCCAGTGAGCTTCAGCTTTGGGCTACAAGGACCCATGCTATACCCGCTCTGCTGCCACTGCTCCAGCTCTCCCACCCCCTTCCCTCAACCTGTCAGTGGGAGCAGAGTGGTTTGACAAACCCAACGAAATGATCAAATAGAAAAGAGCAGCCCGATAAGGACCTTATGCAATACAAAAGGAAGAATTACAACAGCTCATCTCAGTCGAGCACACTTCCTTCCCCCAGATCTGCAACCAGCAATGCTGGCAGGAAGTCCCACCAGCTTTCCCAGCTTTGTCCACCGTGGCCCACCTGCTCCAGGGCTGGGTGCTGCTCTGCAGCATCCAGCTGCACCCACCCAGGCTTTCCGAGCAAACTGGGGTGGGCACCTCAGCTTCCAGCAGGCTCTTCCTGGGGCTCCATCCTCGCCATATCCCACACCAGCCAGGCAATAGCTGCTCTGATGCTCCCATCCCACTGCAGGCATTGCTACAATGCTTTCTAGCTGTGATGAAATCAGCACAGATCTCTGTTGGCTTTAATAAAGACACTAACCCATGGAGCATCCATTTGGGCTCAGAAATCTGCTGCTAGCACTGTGATTCTCTTTACTTGCTGCAAAAATAAAGCTAGCTCTGTAACCATAAGACAGCAGCAGGTGAACTGCATCAGTGTCTTATCATGCATCGTAGTCACTCCACGTTAGCTTGCTGGAAGGGGAACCTACAAAGCAATTAACAAAAGCTTCACATTAATTATCTTTATTAAAAGATATTAAAAATCTATGATCCTGTACATTTTCTAAACTTCTTTGTTATTATTATTTAGTGCTCTAAAGAGACTAAGAGATAGTTGCCAGAAGCCAGTTCCTTTCTGTTCAGGTAAATGCTGTCGCGGGTGCATTGGGAGGAGTTATTACAGCCTGCACAACAGAATTTGAAGGCTGCTTAAAAAAAACTACATAGCCCTGAGATGGGCCACAGCAGGAACGGCACTGGCATCCTCTGCCAAGCGAGGCCTCGCTACACCAGCAGTGAGCCCCAACACAAAAATTTTAGAGCCCAACCCAGAGCCTGAAGGGAGCCAGATCCCTATCTACTCCACACCCAGGGGCTACTGGGAGCTCCCAAAGGAGCCAGTTTCCCCCAGTACCAGCATTATTTGCCTGCTAGGGGAACGGGCTGGCCCCCAGCGATGCTGCAAAAGATTAAAAGTGGGGCAAAAGGGGTGAGTTTTGGGTAGGGTCCATTTCCTGGGTGCAGTGGGAGGACTGCAGACCCACTGGTGTAGCCCGGGAAGGAGATCAGCCCCAGCCCCCAGGGCAGGATGCTCTGGCAGGGCTTTAGGCCAGCACGAGCAGGGCTGGGTGTTGGGGAGGAGAGCACGCCCTCCCACCGCCACCGCTCTGACTTCCTCCTTTCTGCCCCAGCCGACTGCAAGACAGAAATAAGAGGGAAGGACTGGGGTGCATCACAAAGCTCCCAAAGCCTGGCTGCTTTTCCCAGCTAAGCTTGAGAAGTTGAGACCGTCCTCATCCCAGCCCAAGTGCAGGACGGAGGAGAGGGCTTGATGCAAGGTGAGTACAGCATGTCTGTTTTCTTTGCTTCTGTTCCTCCTTTCTGGGGGGGGTGAGAGGCAGCCAGGCGACACGGTGGTTTCGTAGCTCTGGTGTTTCCAGTGAATTTGTTTTATAATTTCTGATCTAACCTCCCGCCACTTGAGTCCTTAGGTGAGCTTCTGGGAGCTCGGCGTGGTATCTCTCCCGCATGTGGCGTGGCAGTCAGTCTGCGCAGCCTCTGCAAAGGCAGCTTGCCTAGTCTGTAACGTTTTTGCTTTTGGACATGGGAACTGGAGGTGGTTCAGGTGGTTATTGGGACCCCACACAACCCCCTCCTTGCTGCCCCGCGGGCCTGGAAAGAAGAGCATAGAGGGTGTAGCGTGCTGCCCCTGCGCCCTCACGCATGGCGCTGGGGAGAGCAGCGCTGGCTGCATGCCGGGCCGGCAGCACCGGGCAAGCACCAGGGCCGGAGGCTGCGCTGGTTCCCCTCCTGCGACCTCCCTCTTCCTCCTCAGTTCCCGTACAAGTACTCACCGCTGGCTGCAGGATGTGACGGCTCAGAGGGGAAGAGGGAACCATGGCATGAGGGCGGTGGGGATGGCTGCTGGGAGGGGCTCAGTGCAGTGCCACTGCCAGCACACCGGCACAGGGACCTTCCTGTAGGCCCCTGCACCCCTATGGGCCTGGGAGAAGAGGTGGGAGAGGGGGGTGAGACCCTTGCTCTCCTCCTCCATCTCTCTGTGTGTTGTACACTTCAAGTACTCTGTCGACAACCATTGAAAATGCCTGGTGGCGGGCGGGGAAGGCAGCAGAGGCTGTGGGCAAACTAACCCCGGGGAGAGCACATCCTTCCCAAAATCTCCATGGCTCTCAGATGCAGGAAGAACATGGGGCACACCCCAGGTGTCAGGGAGAGCAGCCTGGCATCTGTTTCTGATGCTCTTCCAACGCTATGGCCCCAGCTCCCAGCCTCCCAGGCAGGAGAAAAGTGAAGAAGTGAATACTCACAGAGGCGTCGCGCCCTGTGGCTGGTACAGAAGCTGGTGCGTGGCTTTTGCAAGGTGTGGGAAGGCTTTAAACAGTGCGTTTCACTGTCACAGATGTCACATCCTGCTTCACACGGTGGTTTTGCAGTTTTTCTGTCCTCATCCTGGTGCTGTTTCAGTTGCAAGTGATCTCGGCATGCTGGAAAGCACAGTGCAGGGTGTTTTATTTTTCCAGAGAAAGACATACTTGAGTCACCCCAGAGCTGGTGGTGATCAGGGATCCCTCCTTTGCTCCCACGAAACACAAGCTCTCTCAGCTCCAGGCGACAGGCTGTGACCTTGGTCCTGGGTCCCTGCTCAGCCCCAGGGCTCTTTCCCACGTCTCTGCAAACCCATCGGCCGTCACAGCATCCCTACTGGGATTGGCCAAGGGGTGATGCCACTGGACATCAGACACAAGAAATGGCTTCTCTGCTCTTAAAAATCCCAGACTACCCAGGGCGCGACAGCCAGTGGGGCAACCCTTTCGGGCTCTGACCCAGGGAGACCCAACAGCACAAACCCACAGCCTCCCAGGGCAGGGCAAGAGTCCCACGGGTACCCAGGAACCTCAGCACTCAGAACAAAGGGACAGCACGGGCCAGGCCCTTGGTGAACTGGGGAGAGGGCTCAATCCACACACCCATCCCCTGCAGGCACGGGAGGCTGCTGGAAGGAAATATATATGAAATGTATAGATATTTCCCATAATAGGATATAGGAATATATATATTCTTTTTTATATATGTATAAAAATACTTTTATATATTTTTATTTTTATATATTTTATATTTTCCCTGTAATTTATATATATAAAAATATATGTAAAAATGTATATACGCACACACTGCACAGAGAGGTTCTTAGCCAGCCAGCAGCACTGTGTATGGCCATCTGCCTTGATGAGAGAACTGTCTGCATCACACAACCAAGTGATAGAAGAAGCGGTCACAAGCCAACAGACATCCACTGTCCCATCCTTGCTCTATCCCGCTCTGCTTGTTTGCCACCCGTGCATGAGGTCTGGGGCACCCCGAGTGACGGTGGGGGAGGAGCAGTGCTGCTGGGTGCAATACCCAGCATCTCTGTCACAGCATGATGGTGATGTGGCACCAGGGATGCTTGGGAGCATGGAGGAAGCACCCAGGAGCACCAAGGCACAAGCAGTGACACCAGTGCCACCTCACCAATTCAGGTGGATGGTGCAAACACCCCAGACATCCTCTGAGGATACTGGGCGCAAGAGCATGTTCTCCTGTTTAGCAAGAAAACAGATAATTAGCAAAGCACTGAAGGGGAGTTGTGGCTAACAGACTGCAAGACTCGTCTCTTCTGTTGAACACTCATCTTATTTATAGCAACGATATCGCCACTAGCGTCAACATTAAGCCTATTTATAAATCCCAACTCGCTCTTTCATGCTGCACAGCAGCCTGCTCCATCCTGCTGACACCCCCCAGCATGCCCAGTGCCCTGAGAGGCCGGCATGCCCCAGCTCTGCTCCCTGCCTGCGCACAGGACAGCACCCAGCCCTTTCTTCATGCACCTTCCCTAAGGCCACCTTCACATTTTATGGCTTGCAGACCCTTCAGGAGCATCTTGCTCTTCCTGAGCCGTGCCAGGTATATAATGTATAGCCAGCAAGAGATGCTCCATAGATGGAATACCCTGGTGGCTTCTGCAAAGGACTCTTGGTGATGCAGTGCCCCAGGCCTAAGCCACCCAAGGCATTTGGCCAGAAGATCAGAGCTCAGGGCCAAGGAGAACCCTGGTCCTGGGCTGCAGCCTTCTCTCCCCAGTGCTGATGACACCACACAGCCCTGGCCAGGGAGCAGAGGCTGGTGGCAACACGCCTTGCCCCTAGCCGGTGTGCTCAGCCATGGCACCCCACTCCCCACCCTGGGATGAAGGTGGTTGTAAAGCTCTGCAGTTCTGCTCCTTCACACCAGGGCATGAGGATGGACTGTGTACATCCCTCTGCTTGCCTTAATTTATGAAAAAGAGGAAAAACACCCAACATCCCAGGCAGAGCACACCCAGGAGAAGATCACCCAGGACTGGCCGTGGCAGTACATGTCCAGGACTGAGCCAAAGGGATCACCAAGGGGCTTGGAGAAAATGCTGCTGAGGCCCGACACGAGCCCTGCTAATGCAGATAGTCATACTGAAAACCTGCTTTCCCCTCCCCTGAACAAGGAGGCAAACAAAAGCAGAAGCCCCATTTGTCCTCTTTGAAAGTCACCCTACGTCACATATGCATTTATCCACCCACATACCCATGAATAATTTCCCTCCACAGCAGAAGGAAAGAAGTGGTGAGCTTTCTGCTGCTGCTCTCCCCTAGTATCAGGATGTGCTTTGCATTCTTGTGGCAGGGGAAAGAAACAACTTCGTGGATTAGAAAGGCATCCAGTGCACAAAATGAACTCTACATTACAAAACTCAGTAGCAGCTAGAGCTGGGCATGTGTTGAGGTTCCCACTTTATTTATGAGGTTTGGGAGCTTTTTTAAATCCAGTTTTAATTGGAAACTTGCCTTATTTTATGAGATGAGCCTGTAAGCAGGAACCTCTAACCTCCAGCAAGCATGAGGAGGTCGCTGAGCCTCGGTCCACCCCATCACCATCCCACACCTTGGCATAGCAGCAGGAGTTAAACACTTGGAAACATTGGGCAGGTGGGATGGTAGGAGCTCATCCAGCCCATGGGTTTGGTCCCCAGAGCCTGTGTGAGCACTTCTAGCTTGTAGAAGAGCTGGAGCCTAATTAGGCACGTTTGGGGTGTTGATCAGCTGAGTGCTATAGGAAACAAGGGTCGATGCGGCTCTTCCCTCCTGCCAGCAGTGGCAGCTGTCGCTGGGCAAGAGCCTGTTTCTCTGGCTCTGTTTTTTGGGAGGGTTTGCAGAAATATGAGCTCACAGTATTTTCAGTATCCCCAGGGTACTACTAATTAACTAAGCACATGCGGCAATCAGTAACAAATGAAGAGCCAGAATACAGCTCAGAGTACAGTAAATGTGGTCATAATGGAGCCAGCTATGCCGAGGAGTGTGATGTTGCTCTTGGAGGACCTCTCAAGTCGGGCTGGCACAGGTTACCAGGCACAGCCCAGGCACAGGGTGTCACAGCCCCATTGAGTGATCAAAGTAATTTCCTAGCAAGGCACTCCCAGGAGGGTCCAACAGGGATCTGGTGCCCACCCCACCTTGTTAAAAGCTTTTACTGTTAAGACCTTTTTCTTTTCTTATACTTTAAGAGTTTTTACCTGTTGTCTGCAAGCTCAAACGCTGCTGGCAGTATTTGGAGGTGACAAAAATGTGTTGGGCCAGCTAAGCACAAGTGCGGATCACGCAGGATGGGATCTTGCAGCTGTGACAATAAGCGATGTCCTTAAAGACTTACCAAGGTGAACTGTGGTGGTTGAGAGGACTTGTGGAGGATGTCTTTGTGAGGGAGGGCTCTGTCCACCCACCGCAGGATGGTCTTGGGCCAGACAGGGCAGAGTGAGCTCCTGGGCCACGTCACTGTGAGGGTTTGACTGGGTGACCGCAGAGGTGCCTCTTGTTGCCTGTGCAGCTGTGTGGTGGCAAGGCTGCTGCCAGGGAGGCTGGCTCCAGGGCAGGGTGGCGTTCCCAAGGCTGCAAACCTTCGGATCCAGATGACTCCTTAGCAATCCTGACACATCTCAAAGTCCGTACTACAGCTGGGCACCAAACTTCATTGTGCAAATACCACTGAAATGACACCCATCGACCTACCTAGACTTTCTTTCTGTCCTCAGGAGGAGACCAGACCTTCTTTCAAGGCTGATCAGTGTCATCCCTTACTTGTCTGGTATCTTACAGAGGCTGACGAGGTAAGGAAAGGACATCCTGACATCTCAGAAGAGGATTTGAGCTGCCCTATATATTAACCTGGCCCCAGTGCCTTTCGAAGGTTTCCCTTGATTTCTCATTTCCATTTGACTGTGAGCTGTTAATTTGGTAGATTCACAAGCGGGGGTGATGGCACTTTGTGCCAAGTTGCAGTAGCCAGGGAGTGGTTGTTTTCTTGCTCAGGGCAGTGTCAGAACTATTTCAAAACAAATGACCTGTTTTTTGGATGCTGTGTTGCTAAAAAAGGGAAATGTTTGTTGTTCCTTTGTGCTTTCTTATTCCTTTTTCCTCTTTTAACAAATTCCTCTTTTCTCACTTCCCCATGTGTGTCTGTGTTGCAAGGCTGTGACTGTTGGGTTTTGCTCCAGGGCAGTGCCCAGGGAAAGGCGTTAGAAGAAATGATGGCATTAATGAACATGATCTCACTGACACCATGGGAAGGACACTGAAAAATCACTCCCTGAGAGTGATATAGCTAACTTCATGGATGGCATAAATTTCTGGGATCAGGAGATGTGCTTTGGGGTGAGAAGTGAGTAGTGTGAACAGCAAGGAAAACCAATGTGAGAATTCACTAGTGAACAGAGCCTCTGTCACGCTCTGAAGTGCTGGTGTAACTGAGGATAGCAAGTGCTTGTGGGGTTTGAATAATGTACTGGGAGACCTTCCCTGAACGCCAGTAAGAAATGTGCAGCCACCTCCCCAGCCCTGGGGTCAGAGCCCCCACCCATGGCATCACGTCCTGGCCCCCCTCCCCATGCGGGTCTGATTCCAACACCCTGTCCTTCTTACTTGACCTGCACATTGTACAAGAGCCAGCCTGGTGGTTGCCACGCCGACAGGCTGGACCTCAGCATGCGGTGCAAGCCAGCCTCTCCACTTCCCTCAGAGATGGGGCTGCGGCTCTCCTAGGATGTCAGTCATCCATGCCGTGATGTTGGAAACCCTTGCTTGATGGAAACCCTCAGCAGAAAAACTTATATTAATTCACTACATGAAATACTTCATTTCCTTGATGAAACAGCTAAATGTGAAGTAGTAATAGACTTTTTTCCCATGTATCCAGTACACCTTGCTAGTTAATTAATAGAAATAGTCCTTTTGTTAATGTTGATTCCAATTTCCATACAAATATAGCTTGACGCAGAAGCTGAAAAAACTCACATCTAGTAAAAACTAAATGCAGTGCTTGACATTTTCCAATGTTATGTAGATATAATCATGTAGGTTAAAAAGTCTGGATAAACACTACATCAAGCCTTGCATCAGTTCAGCTGAATGCATAGCAATACACTGCAAGTTAGTTCCTGCTCTGTGGACTTCCACATTTAATCCAAAAGCTATGTTTATTGGAAACCAACTTATTTTTGTAAAAGCACACCAGCAACCATCCTGAGTCAGCCCATACACCCAGGGTGGCTACCCTGACCCCAGCTGCCCAACTCCCAGGGCTGCAGCAGGGTCATGCTCTCGGGCTCTGCCTGCGGTGAGACAGCTGCGGGAAGGGCACATCCCCCTTCTCTGTAGCCACTTTCTATAGGGTTCAAGGGATCCCTTTCCTGCAGCTGCCATGCACCAGATGGTCACAGGGAGGCTTTTTGTCCTGCAGAAAATGTTGCGTGAATGCTGTCTCCAGCTGCTGGTGGCGACCTGGGTGCTGCTGCTGGTGACGACAGGTGAGCCTGACCTGCCCTTCCTCGCTGCCTTTCCCCCAGCACCTTACAAGGGCAGTGAAGTAGAGGAGGGACCCAAATACTGCTCAACAGTGGTGGGAACATGGCATTGAGAGATGTGCAAATGCCAGATCCTGCATTTCCTGGGATCTGGAGTTAACTCAAGCCAGCCCACCTGAAGGTCAGTGAAACAGGTGAGATCCCTGCCAGGGCTCCCAGTGTGGGTTTTATAGGCAGGGTGGGCTCAGGACAGCATGGGTGCCCAGTGCTGTGTGTCAAAGCACCCCATGGCTGCCACCACTGCAGACTGGCCTCTCCTCAGTCCCCACCATGCCAACTCTGTCTTCTCTCTGTTTCAGCCTTTGCCATGGAGTGCCCCAAGATCAAGGTGGGGACATGCAAGGACTGCATCCAGTCCGGTCCCGGCTGCGCCTGGTGCAAGAAGCCGGTAGGTCCACATAGCCTCTCATGCTGTTAGCTCCCAGAAGTCAACTAACAGGCAGCAGGGTGGTCACCCTGCCCATCCGACTCTGCCTGTGGTGGAGGGGGGAGTCTGCATGGTGGGGGTGTTTCATGTCCTGTGTGGTGGATGTGACCAGGAGGGATCTGACAGACAGGACCTCTCAACCTTCCTTTCTCCATCAATACCCCGGAGACCTGGTTTGGGATCTTGTAATGAGCCCGTTCACCTCGTGCACCTCTGATTTTTTCCTGCTGATGTGGCAACATGCAGAATTTCACTAAAGCCGGTGAGCCAGACTCCATCCGCTGTGACACCGCCGAGCAGCTGGAGCAGAGGGGATGTCCGCGCAATGAGATTGAATTTCCAGTCAACAACATTACAAAGACGCAGAACAGCCCCTTAAGCAATGACATACAGCTGACTCCCCAGGAGGTGCACCTGAAACTGAGGATAGGTATGGTCTGCCTGGCATTCCCATTTGCCCCCAGGCTCAGTCAGAACGCAGGGCACATCACGGCCCACATTTCCCCCCCTTTTCTTCCAAAAGAGAGGAGGATCCCAGCGAGGGGCAAGAGAGGGGTGGGTGATGGGGCGAGATGTGAGCCACAGCGTGGCAGCTGATCCCGGCATCCTGGTCCTGCAGGTCAGCCAGCTGAATTTGAGGTGAAGTTTCGCCGTGCCATGGGGTACCCCATTGATCTCTACTACCTCATGGACCTCTCCTACTCCATGCTGGATGACCTGGAGAAGGTGAAGAAGCTGGGAGGGGAGCTGCTCAGGGCACTGGAGAGCACCACACCATCTCGCCGCATAGGTGAGCCTGTCTCTGGCACTGGACCCTGGCACAGCTATTCGCTGCCAGGAAGAGCCACAGGGCTGGAGCGGGATGCAGGTAATGTGCAGCATGACCCATCCTCTGCCAGGCTGGAGAGTGTGCTGGGGCAAGTGACGTGGACACTTACATGGGGGTCAGCAGATTGTTCATCCCCTGTGCTGCAGGGATGCCTGCTGGTCCCTGCCTGCTCCTGCCTCTGATGCTATGGTCCTGGATGCCCTAGGGTTTGGCTCCTTCGTGGACAAGACAGTGCTGCCCTTTGTGAACACGCACCCTGAGAAGCTGCAGAACCCCTGCCCCAACAAGGACAAGCAATGCCAGCCTCCCTTTGCCTTCAAGCACATCCTCTCATTGACTGACAATGCCAAGAAGTTCGAGAGCGAAGTGGGGAAGCAGTTTATCTCGGGGAACCTGGATGCCCCAGAGGGAGGGCTGGATGCCATGATGCAGGCAGCGGTGTGTGGGGTGAGTACCCGCACCCACCCTGATGCCAGCAGCTGTGGGCAGGTGTGAGGGCTGCAATCCATGCTCATGTACCATCCCTCAGGATGTGGCTCTACCCCTCTCCAGGAGGGCTCTGGAAGCCCATTGTGTGTACGTCTTGATTCAGCACTGGGCCAGTTACTCTGGGGGGGTATAAGAGAGCATCTTACCCCAGCCTCCTGACCCTGATCTCCTGCAACCCACTTCTTCCATGCCCCCTGCCCCACACCGTGGCCAACACAAGACTTGCTGTGCTTGGCAAGGATTGTACCGTGCCCACTGGCACTGTCCTCCCAGCCCCACTCAGGGTCAGGTCTTCATGTCACTTGCAGGACTTGATCGGCTGGCGCAATGTGACCCGCTTGCTGGTGTATGCTACTGATGATGGCTTCCACTTCGCTGGTGATGGCAAGCTCGGGGCCATCCTGACCCCCAATGATGGCCAGTGCCACTTGGAGGACAACATGTACAAAAAGAGCAATGAGTTTGTAAGTACCCAGGGACGGCTCTGGGCAGTTCTACATCCTCAGCCTCACTCCCCCAGGCAGAAAAAAAAAAAGTCATATAAAAAGCCTGTTGCTGACACCACAAGGTCACCATAATCACCATAATTTGGGCTACGAAACCTAAACTGTCCACCCTTCTGCTAGTGGGGGAGATCACGCTGAGTACAGCATCCCTCTCCCTACCTAGGACTACCCATCTGTCGGCCAGCTGGTCCAGAAACTTGCTGAAAACAACATTCAGCCCATTTTTGCTGTCACCAGTAAAATGGTGGATGTTTACAAGGTAAGGAGACTTCAGATAGTCCATGTGCCTCCTGTCCCTTCCCAGGAGGACAGAAACAGCTGTGCCTGTCCTCCTGCCCTGACCCCTGTTCCGACGTCACATAGTGGGGACCGCTCACCTCTTTACTTTCTGTTGGCAGAAACTCAGTGAGATGATCCCGAAGTCGGCTGTGGGTGAGCTGAACGAGGACTCCAGCAACATCATTGAACTCATCCAGGAGGCCTACAATGTAAGTGCTGGAGGAAGCTGTGTTTCACCTGTCTCGCAGAGCTTGGAGCAGGGAAAGGTTCCCATTGTGCGTTCTCATCATCAGAGAGCAGTTGGGACTTTGAGGACAGGGCATGCTGAGCCCTGCCCACAGCAACCAAGAGATTCCTGTCTCTCCAATGCTATTATCTGCCTTTCCCAAACCACCCTAGGCAGCTGAGATCCCAGCCTGGGGTGCTCCCTGCCCCTGTCACCTGGGCTTGGGGGGGAGCCCTGACCTGCAACCCCACACCCTGCTTGGGTGTCCGCTTGGACTGATGGCACTTTCTCCAACATTTCCCCACAGAACCTCTCCTCACGGATCATCCTGGATCACTCTACCCTGCCGGACTTCCTGGATGTCAAATACGACTCCAATTGCGGTACGGACAAGGTCATCTTGGACAAAGCGAGAGGGCAGTGCGACAACGTCAAGATCAACGATGAGGTATGTTCCCCCATACCAGGAATGCCCCACAACTCACACGGTTCCTGATACCCATCCTGTTTAATGGCAGGAACCAAATGTGTTGTTCCAAGCTTTCTATTTACTTTATTTCTATTTATTTAATTTAATGCCAACAGTGTCCAAAGTGCTGTGTGATGGGGGAATCCTTCATTGTGCTGTACGTGCATGTGCTCAGCCTGGGGCCGATACCACCCTCTGATTGCTGAAGCTATCTCACAGCCTCTGGCCCTTCCCTTTCTCACTCTGCACTTTCTAGGTCATCTTCAGAGTAAAGGTCACAGCCAAGGAGTGCATCAAAAGTCAGTCCTTCACCATCCGGCCGCTGGGCTTCACAGACACCCTCACGGTCCACCTGGACAGCAACTGCAACTGCAACTGCAATGAAAAGCCCGACCCAGCCGCCTGCAGTGGCAAAGGCAGCATCGTTTGTGGGATCTGCAGGTACGTGCTGTCGCTCCAAAACACTGTTTCAAATGCTGCCAAAGCTGGGGAGCTGCTGGGAGAGGCCGTTGGCCCAAGTTGAGGGCAGCTGCGTGGTGCACTTGGTTCCTCCAAGCACCTCTGTGCCTGGAGGATGTGGGGCTGGATGAGGGCTCAGAAGAGGGGTGTACACATGGTGATCAGTCCTGGCCTGACTCTGCAGCTTTGCGTCAATTTTCTTATTCAGAGAGGCGGTTTACGTTCATGGAGGCAGGGAACACAATGAGCTCTCTCTTCTGTTGATGGAGCCTCTGCTGCTTTCCTAAGGGAAAGCACCCACCCATCCATCCAACTACCCACCCAACTATCCAGGCATCCACCAACCCACACATTGAGCAGACACAGATTTCTGTAGAAGTCTCTCAAAATCCCTGTAGTTCACACAGGTCTTTAAGTGCAATTATTGCTTCATGGCCCTTCAGTGACAGGGAGAGGAAAAGACTGGGTTTCCTCAGGAAACACTCAGATATCCTTGTCAAGGGTTTGGAAATTATGAACATAACCATGATTTCTGGGCAACTGTTTGGTGCTGTAAATATGACCAGCAGGAAGAGCAAGGTTTCTGAGGTTTCCTCCTGATCAGCCACCCTGCTCCAGCATGGGGTTAGCACCAACATGCTTTGCTTGGGTTTCGGTGAGGCTGTCCCACATTTCCTCCACTTTGGCTGAGGTCTGGGCCCCACACTGGCTCCACAGCACTTCTTGTGGCCACTGACCCAGGCTCTCTCCTCTCCTTTGACGGCAGCTGCAATTCGGGCTACACGGGGAAAAACTGCGAGTGCGAAACCAAAGGCAAGACGAGCAAGGAGCTGGAGGGCAGCTGCCGGAAGGACAACAGCTCAGTCATCTGCTCGGGGCTGGGGGACTGTGTGTGCGGGCAGTGCGTCTGCCACACCAGTGACGTGCCCAACAAGCAGATCTACGGCCCCTTCTGCGAGTGTGACAACATGAACTGCGAGTTTCACAATGGCTCCCTCTGCGGTGGCAAAGGTAATGTATCTGCGTGATGGGTTCTCCACTGGCGCATTGTTTAGAAAGAGTAAATCCCCAGGCAGATTCTGTCTTTCCCTGCCAAAATCCAAGTGGGTGGGTTTGGGGGACCTGGGTCCCACCACACCAACCCGCTGGACCTCCTTGACATGGAGGGTGTCATGGAGAGCGCAGGGTGGGTGATGCTCTCCAAGCATGAGCAGAGGGAGGGTGACCTGGCTCTCTGTAGGATCCTGGTCTGAAAGGTCTTCCCCTGCAGAGCGCGGGAAGTGCGACTGTGGGGAGTGCAAGTGCACGGCCATGTACCAGGGCAGCGCCTGCCAGTGCAAAAAGTCGGCAGAGGGCTGCTTGAACATCCGCGGCCATGAGTGCAGCCACCGCGGGACCTGCCACTGCAACCGCTGCCAGTGCCGAGGGGGATACCAGCCCCCATTCTGCCAGGAGTGCCCCGGCTGCCCCTCGCCCTGCGGCAGATTTGTGTGAGTTACATGCAGGGGGATGGCGCAGCGGGCAGGGGGATCCCTGCCATCTCCCGGGCAGGCGCAGGCGAGCCCTGCCTGTGCTTGGACAGAGCCCAGCCACGGCCAAAGCCAGGTGAGAGGGCCTCTGCCCCCACAGGGGTGAGCTGTGGCCACCTGTTTTGCAGGTCCTGTGTGGAGTGCAGAGGTTTCACGAGTGGCCCCTTCGAGAAGAACTGCTCCGAGGCCTGCCCCAACATCCGGATGGGCACGGCATTGAAAGGGGCGAGCAGGCAGTGCAGGGAGAAGGACTCCCACAACTGCTGGATCTCCTTCCGCATGTTCCAGGAGGACGGTGAGGAGGTGTACACCATCACTGTTGATTCTGAAAAAGGTACGCCAGCCCTGTTCCTCCTGCCCCTCTGCAGGCAGGCTGCCAGATCTGCCATGATGGCCTCACCACCTCGCTGGGGGCTGCAGCCGAATGCCATCTGTCTGCCCTGCAGAGTGCCCAGAGCCTCCCAACATTGCGCTGATCGTGGGTGTTACCATTGCCGGTGTGGCCCTGATCGGCCTGGTGCTCCTGCTGATCTGGCGTCTCTTGACGGAGCTGTTTGACCGCCGGGAATACCGCCGGTTTGAGAAGGAGAAGTCCAAGGCCAAGTGGAATGATGTAAGAGAGCCCATCCGTGGTGGTGGGTTGTGATGAGACACTCACATAAATGTGGTGGGGACACCTGGAGGGGACATCATCTCTGGAGGCAGCCATGGCAGACCTGCCCACTGCTGGTTTCGCAGCCCGGTTGGATTTTGCAGGGGACTAAGCAGCCTGTGGGCTCTTCTGCCAACGCTGTCTGCACTGTCAGCTTTGGGAGCTGTGGTGTGGGTAATGCTCCACTGAAAATCCAATACAGCACAACAATGCAGGCCTCTCACCTCTCTCTCTCCAGGCTGATAACCCCCTCTTCAAGAGTGCCACCACCACAGTCGTGAACCCCAGGTTCAACGGGCAGTGAAGCGAAGCAGCACCTGGCAGCGCTAGGACCTTAAATAAGGAAATGCCAAGCTAAGGAAATCTCAAACTAAGGCTCCCACCTCCTCTACTTTATCCTGTTGGTTTGTTCCCCTCTTCCAAGAGGCCACCAGCACATCAGGCACTGGCTGAGGGACTCTACCATGTCTGTCTCCTGGTACAGTGCTTGATGGTTGGACTAGTGGAGTTGGGAGAAGGGAACAGACACAGCTTTGCCATGGATGGAACCAGCTGGTCAGGTCTCACCAGTGGGCACATGCAATGGCTCCTGTACCAGTTACCAGCTGTCTCAGCTCTTGATGCTAACTTTGCCTTCTGGCAGGAGTCTCAGACACCAAGCCCCAAAACCATCTGAGTGCTTTGAGCTTTGATCTGGAGCTGGAATTTCAAAACTGCCATTTTCCTTCTGCACTAGCAGGATCTGCTTCCAAGCTGCTCCATGCATTCACCTGCTGCACTGGTCTCCACCACTATGCACTAGTTTCTAAAGCACTCACTGCCGAGCTGGACGTGGAGGGTCCACTAGGCTGACGGTCTGCTGTGGAGGTTGCAGTGAGATGATGGGCCCTAAGGGCTAGTGAGCACCTGTACCTGGAGATGAAAAGCAGCCGGGGAACATGCACTGAGTCATTTTCCAAATCATAGCTGCTTCCCCGTGTCACTTCCCTCTCAGACCTACATTGCGCAAGGTTCTACTTGGACTCATGCAAGCTTGGCTTACCTCCACCAGGCCTTGAGATCTCTGCATGACAAGGAGGCAAAGGAGCAATTGTTTGAACTATGAAACATTGGCATTGAGCACATGAAACATTGCCTGCAGCTCAGAGCTTAGCCACAGCTTCTTCCACCAGCCCCAGGGCGAGATCTTTCCCTGTTCTACAAGTGCATCAGACATGTCAAGGGCCTGGCTACAAAAGACCTGGCAGTATCCAGGGCATCTCCACCTCAGCACTTTTCCAAACCATGCACAGCAGCTAATTGCTCTTATATTGTGGAGTCATTCCTGCGAAACAGCAGTACAATTCTATATTTGCTTTAAGTTTGGGAATAGTTTGCATATAACTGTATTATGTCACATCTTCATTTGCTCTCTGAAGAGTTTAATGTTAATAAAAATTAATACATAAAGTAAATAGAATCATAGAATGGTTAGAGTTAGAAGGGACCTTAAAGATCATTGAGTTCCAACCCCCCTGCCCTGGGCAGGGACACCTCCCACCACACCAGGTTGCTCAAAGCCCCATCCAGCCTGGTCTTGAACACCTCCAGGGATGGGGCAGCCACAGCTTCTCTGGGCAACCTGTTCCAGTGCCTCACCACCCTCACAGGAAAGAATTTCTTTCTGATATCTAATCTAATTCTCCCCTCTTTCAATTGAAAACCATTACCCCTCATCCTATCGCTACAGTCCCTGACAAAGAGTCCCTCCCCAGCTCTCCTGTAGGCTCCCTTCAGGTACTGGAAGGCCGCTGTAAGGTCTCCCTGGAGCCTTCTCTTTTCCAGGCTGAACAACCCCAGCTCTCTCAGTCTGTCTTCATAGGAGAGGTGTTCCAGCCCTCTGATCATTTTAGTGGCTCTCTGCTGGACCCGTTCCAACAGGTCCATGTCCTTCCTGTGATGAGGACTCCAGAGCTGGATGCAGTACTCCAGGTGGGGTCTCACCAGAGCAGAGTAAAGGGGTAGAATCACGTCCTGCAACCTACTGGCTACGCTTCTTTTGATGAGGCCCAGGATGCAGTTGGCTCTCTGGGCTGTCTCTGGGCTGTCTCTATGAAGATGTGACATTGCCAGCTCATCTTGAGTTTCTCATCCACAAGCACTTCCAAGTCCTTCTCCTCATGGCTGCTCTCAATCTATTCTCCACCCAACCTGTATTTATGCCTGGGATTGCCATGTCCCAGGTGCAGGACCCCGCACTTGGCCTGGTTGAACTTCATGAGGTTTGCACGAGCCCAGCTCTTGAGCCTGTCCAGGCCCCTCGGGAAGGCATCCCTTCCCTCCAGTGTGTCGCCCGCACCACACAGCTTGTCGTCGTCGGCAAACTGGCTGAGGGTGCACTCTATCCCACTGTCCATGTCTCCAACAAAGATGTTAAACAGCACTGGTCCCACTACTGACCCCTGAGGAACACCACTCGTCACTGGTCTCCGCTTTGACATTGAGCCGTTGCCCGCAACCCTTTGAGTGCAGCCATCTAGCCAGTTCCTCGTCCACTGAGTGGCCCACCTATCAAATCCATGTCTCTCCAGTTTAGAGACCAGGATGTCGTGTGGGACAGTGTCAGACGCTTTGCCTAAGTCCAGGTAGATGATGTCTGTTGCTCTGCCCTTATCTACCAATGCTGTAGCACCATTGTAGAAGGCCACCAAATTTTTCAGCATGACTTGCCCTTGGTGAAGCCATGTTGGCTGCCACCAATCACGTCCTTATTCTCCATGTGCTTTAGCAGAGATTCCAGGAGGATTTGCTCCATGATCTTGGCGGACACAGAGGTGAGACTGACCGTCCTGTAGTTCCCTGGGTCTTCCTGTTTTCCCTTTCTGAAAGTGGGGGTTATGTTTCCCCATTTCCAGAGAGCGGGAACTTCACCAGATTGTCATGACTTCTCAAATATGATGGAAAGTGGCTTAGCAACTTTGTCCGCCAACTCCCTCAGGACCTGGGGATGGATTTCTTCAGGTCCCATGGACTTACACACCTTCAGGTTCCTTAGATGGTCTCAAACCCTTGTTCTCCTACTGTGGGCAGTTCTTCATTCTCATAGCCCCTAGTTTTGCCTTCCGTGACTAAATACATCTGTCCTGCTAAGAATCAGGCGCAAGGGCAGCAGCTGAAGCATTAATTGGAAAAACTACAGCAAAATCCTGTCATTGCTACCAGCATCTCCTATAGAGAGTGCCTGGGAAAAATGCTGGCCAGAGAAACAAATTGTCTTCTACACAAATTTGCCATTTTGATCCTGAGAAATGCTCCCTTGCAAGCCAAAAATGACTTACTAAATGATGCAAACCAGTGCTTGTCCCTGCCCATTTGCTGGCAGCTATATGTAAACCACCTTAAACGAGAGTGGCTGCACCGTGTCAGATCAGGGGTTAATTTGAGCCATTTTACTGTTCTTCAGCAGTGACTGTGAGGGCCTAGGGCAAGGTAAAAAGAAGGAAAGTGTGTTTGAAACTCCCCCCAGCACTATCCCAGGCTGCAGCTATTTTTGGCTCAAGGAACCCTAACTCAGTGTATGTCCCGTGCACCCCACACTTGGCTGCACAAAGACACCAAAGGTATCCTAAAGGGCTCTGGGTCTTGGACACAATGCCCATTGCCAGGGACCCAGGCGGAGACTGTTGTTACTTGAACATGAAGAAACTATCCGTCTCCCCTGTCAGCAGCTGCAGGTCTTACTGCTGGTGTAGTGTGTGCAGCACAAGTACAACCACACACATGCTTTGGAGGACAATTAGAACAAATCAATGAGGGATCCAGACTTCTTCAAAAAGAAATAGTAATTGCATCAGACAGAAGTTCATGCTAGGGCACATGCAAAATGTCAGGGGGAGAACAGTGAGCTAGGAGAGTCCTTCGGGCCCCTGGTCTTGCTTTCACCTGAAGGCTTGGTGGTCCCTTGGTGGAGACCAGCTTGCAAAAGTCAGAAATATTTCTCAGCCAGGTGTGGAATGGCCCTTTCTCCAGGCTTCAAGTGCTGCCCCAGGACATCATTTTTAAAAATGGTTTCATTTCCACCAAGAATAACTGAACCATTTTTTTTTTCTGACTTGGGGTGGGGAGGAAGCTTCCCCCATTACTGCACACAAAACTCGCATCCAGCCCATCACTCAAGACAAGGCTGCTGAGATTAGGCAGAGATATGCCTGGGCCCCTGCAGAGGCTCTCTTGGCAGTCTGTGCTCCAATGGGCTCCTGTCACCTGGGGAGAGGGACCACCACCGCTCCCAAGGGGGCAAGAGGGCTGCAGAAGCTGCCAGGCCACATCCCAAGACAAACAACATGATCCAGTGGGCCAACAGCACATGCCTTCACTTTTATTACAACCAGGATCTCCCCTTACATTTAAGCCACTTGTGTGCCAAAGGGAAAATTTCCGATATTCTTCAGATAATGGGACCAGCCCCACAAGTTTTCCATGCAGAAGTCCAAGTTCCGTGTTAGCCGCTTTATGAGCAGGTAGGTGCCACCTAGTCCTGCTGCCCCCATGACAAAGAGCCCTCGATTAATTATCTGCAAGTGCAAAGAGAAACCGCGGCATCAGGAGAGGTTTGCTCCTACCCTGCGGCACCAAAGTCTTCACACCTGCACCCACCTGGTGTTGTCCCACCAGCAATGCTCCCCCCCTGCAGCTGAGCAGTGCAGGTGTGCAGGATGCTCACAAGGCTCATGGCATGGGGAGGACAGGCACCACCACCGACCAACCTTTTTCTGCCATTTCCAACGCTGAAGTGCCTCATGGTAGCGAATTCTGGTGAAGGTCACCTGGGAGGGTTGCAGGAGCACGTCACCACCTCAAAGCCAGCCAGGAGGAGCTTGCAGCAGCTCAGGCAGTGGGGACCAAGGTGCTGGCCTTACCATGGTGTACAGTGGGACGATGGTGGAAGGCATAAGGGTGTGGAGGAAGTTGTCTATGTGCTTCCGGAAAATGAACCACGTTGAATTCACGTGCTCACGCATCTGCGATAGAGCAACCATCACCCCTTTGCAGGGTGTCTTGGCAGAGCTCCCATGCACTTTGCTAGCTCTCCCACTGCCTGTCCTGGGGGTCATCTCATGGAGCAGAGCTGCCCCAGTGGCATTCCCAAGAAGCTCTTTGGCTAAAGTCTGCCAGGGTGACAGCCCAACCAGAATCTTGCCAGACCTTCTGCCTGCTGTGTGCATCCAAACAGTGTGCCGCTGTATGCACAGCCCCCAGGACAACAAGTCTGTGTGCAGCTCACCTACCTCTACATAGTTGTACATGGCTAAATCTGAGATCGCATGGTCATCTGGCACCCTCAGCCTGGAGAACTCAGGGAGGCAGGCACCTGGGACAAAAAAGTGACAGCTCACGGGCAGCTCCCCAGCAGGGTATCCAGCTGCCTTCAGCCGCAGAGGGATCCTCCTCTGCTCTTGCTCCTCTCCAGCTACCTTCACTCACCAAGATCATTGTGGAACTGGTCCATTAATTCATCAAAGACCAGACAATCCTCAAAGCCCTGGGAGGAAAATTACAGGGTAAATAGGCAGAAGGAACAACATGTTCATGAGAAGTGCTCTCACAAATGCTTAGCTAGTGTAGCTGTTCACACGTGCAGGCTCCCACTGACCACAGCTTCAGAGCAGGAGTCTTACTCCAGGCCACTCTGCCAGGGGTCTTGCAGAGAAATCCAGGGGGTTGCCATTCCCAGCAGCATGGGGCTGCCCTGCTGGACCACCCTCCCACGCAGTTTTCTGCCCCATGGGAAGGTTGCAACACCTTCCCATTCCCTCTCTTCCCCTGAGGACAACCAGGTCCTACTGAGCAGCCACGTGTCCAAGGGGAGTTCAACACCTGCCAATGTAGAGGACATCAGACTGTGAAACAGGCCAATCCCTGAACTCTACAGAGCTACACTCTAAAACCAGGCATTTCTGGGTAAAAAGAGTTGGGACCCAACTGACACAGCTGACCCAGGGCCAGCCACGAACTTACTGCATTCATGCCCTGTCCGTAGAAGGGCACAACGGCATGCGCAGCGTCTCCCATCAGCACGCACCGGGAAGCGAGGTGGTAGGAGGAGCACTTCACAGATATCATGGCCTGGGCTGGCAGCAAGAAGTAATCGTGCTTCAGCTCTCGCCTTCAGGCAAAACAACAGATACTTCACTTGTGGGACCACAAGAGACAAGAAGAGTAAGTCATGCAACGTCCAAGCTCAGGAAGCCAGGACCACGGGCACTGCCAGCATTGGGATGCAGAAACCAAGCCTATTCACTAGGATATTTGTGCTGGGGAAAACGTGGAGGCTGCAAAACCTATTTCATGAACTTCCTGCTATGGACCAAATATTTTGTCTGCAGGTTTTAAGCTCTGCACACAACCTGACCATGAGTAAGAGTGTCATTGACATCTCAGTCCTCTTACCATGAGCAGTGGTAGATGGCAGTCACTGTAGGAAAGATGATATACTAGAAGATATCTGCGTTTCTAGGTTTGTATGAAGTCCTGTGATAGAGTCTCCTTAAGAGGAAAGGAAACTTCCTAGCACAGCTGAGACCCTCCCTATCAGCAAAAAAACCCTGTAACAGGTAACTGTTGCAAAGCAGAATATTAATGGCATGGGCTGGAGTTCCCACTGGCTGGGGAGCTTTTTTCTTTGCAGGAAAATGGGGATGCTCTGAACAGAGCCAAGGCCATCAGGACGTGTGCTGGAAAGGCTAACCCTGATCCCCAGGGCTGGGGCTCCATGCTGCTGCGGCTCCGTGCCCTTGCCTTTGTGCCATTTGCCCAGCAGTGAGAGGGTCCCCACTGCCCAGGGAGCAGCATGCCGCTGGGAACTGCCTGCTCTTGTGGCTCACAGCCCTGATATTTGTTTTAGCCATAAAATTAATAAGTGCCAGATTTTGGCTAGTTGGCACAGTGGAGTTTGGGGATTTTTTGCCAAGCCCAGCTTTTCTCAGTCTGTTGTCTAAAATCTCAACATTTGTGCAACTTAGCTATTTGCACAGCAGGACTACCTTTGCACTGCTGGTTTCAGCAAGCAGCCCTTGGCTCTAGCACAGTCACTTTGCTCACCCACCTCTAACATCTAAAACCCACATCTTATGAACAGTTAATCCATCCCTCAAGTTCAAAACAGCTTGTTCTGTTCGCTTCCCCTCCTTCAGACCAAGGGGCCATGGGGATCTACCCCAACAGCATTCACAATCACATGGCCCACCAGCTTCAGTGGCATCTCCATCACCAGGGCCCTGAGGCTGGGTGGGGATGCATCACCCAGCTTTGCTGCACTATGCTGATGAGTACGAAGGGGAGATGGGAACACTTACTCTCCGATGAGAGGGATGGCATCTGGGAAGTGGGTCTGGAAAAAACCCAGCACTTGTTCGCCTGTTGTGAGCTTCTCAAATTCCTCAAAGGGCATGAAGAGCGTGCAGGTGAAGGACTTGTCCTGCCAGCCAAGGAGGAAGGTCAGAAAGAAGCCCAGAGGCCATAGAGAGGACCTGGCACTTGGAGCAGCTGCTCAGTGCCCAGCCTGTCACCCAACAATCATAGCAACCCACCTGTGCAGTGGGGACCAGCACCCGGCCACCCCGTTACCTGTGGTGAGCTTGTACACGCTGGGGGGAGGCATAAACGGGCAGGGTGTGAACTGTCAGCACGGGCCTGGCGTGCTGCCGTGGCACTCCCATGTCTGATTTGTAACATCCAGCTGCAGAACGCTGTTTTTTGGGGAGCTTGGGTGGGCCCAGGTGTGTGGGCAGAGAGAAGTGGCACAGGTACCTGCTCAGCTCTATGAGGCAGGGCCAGCTTGGGAGGTCCTACCCTGCGTGACCGCTGCCCCCCAGGCTGTGGGACACCTGGCATATTTTCGGCCCCCCCAGCCCCTGCCACATGGCTGCCACCACATCCAGTTCATCCCTACAAGCTCCATCCCGTACCCCAAGGGAGTGTGGGCATGGGTTATTACCATGTTGGGCAGTGCAATCATCATGAAGGTGTTTCTCGGCCAGATATGGAGGTAGTTTGGTTCCATGGCAAACTGAAAGAGAAGGAAGATCGCCCCTGCTTCCCCAGCCCAGCCTCTGGCTGCCCTCCACACCAGCCACACCAGTTCCCATCCTTTGTACCATGAGAAGACACAATGACCACAGAGCCCCCTTCTGCTACCTGATGCTTCAGGGAGACACAGAGCGAGGGCAAGAGGAATGGGCAAAAATCTGCTGGTTTGCAATCACTGATGTCTTCATAGACATGTTCCCATATTTCCAGGACCTCTCAGAGCTAGAGTTAACCCCACCACTTTGGGGCAGGCTCTCTAGGATTTTTGCAGCCAGGTCAAGACACTGGCACCACCACTAGAAGAGGAAGAGATGCCTGCCTTTTCCTATGAAAGTTTTAATTCTTTGGCTGAGGCCCAAGCGAGAAATTAGTTTCTCTAGAGCTGCTGTAGCAGAGCCACCGTGAGAGGGGAGCAGCGTGTCCCATCTACAAAGGTGGTAGCAACCCTGAGGACAGGCACACTTACATCTCCATCCTTGGGAGGGATGGTTAGCTCCATATAGCCATGAGGAATGTACTCGTGACTGTAGTTAAAGCGTGTTTGCTTCATGAACTGCTTTCTGACTGTTGAGAAGGCTCCATCGCATCCCACAATGAGGTCGTAGGTAACTTCCAGTGGCTGCTGGTCAGATCTGAAAGCCAGAGAGTTCCTTGGATCAACCCTGCCATAACTCCAGGCCAGCTCAGCACCGCTGAGCACAGTGCACTGCTGAGTCTTTCGCAAAATGCCAGTGTCACCTCCAGCATTATTAGTCTTCTAGGGTGAGGGAAGACTGGCTTTCACTGTCTGGGAAACTCAGCAGTAGGATAATTATCCTGTAGGTTACCAAAAGCATAACTCTGCCAGATCTACCCAAGAATGTGACCCCTGTTGGGGTAATGCTGCTATTTTGCAGAGCCCGCATCCCCAGGTGGATGGGGGTCATAACCAAAGTTTAACACAACTATGAAACAAAGTCAATAGCTGCCCTCCCTGATGAGCAATCTGTCCCTGAAAACCAGTGCTATGGAGACGGCTAAGTTTATTCCCTGCACAGGTCAGCAAGCATGTGCCTAGCCTGCTGCCAGGCTGCTGGGTGGTTAAAGAGTTGCTTAAATCTTTTTCAGCCTCCTCATGAACCCCACTTTGATGTCTCTCCTTTCCAAAGCTGACACTGAGTTTTGCCCTGCTCAGAAATAACACACTAGTTTCAAACTGAGATTGCTCAATTGTTTGAGGCTTTATGAATGATTAAGCAGAAAATAAGTGAACATAGTACTTGGCCCTAGGCTTGCGCAGGGATTACCTGTTTATGGTTAATGTCCCCAGCTCTGCATTGCAGTCCAGGAGCTTGTGTCCAAAGTACAGTTTAGTGTTGGAGTACTTCTCAGCAGCTGTGAAAAGAAAAGACAACTAAATGCAGATGCTTGTACCGTGATTCCAAAAATATATCCAAGGGATCCCTAAATTATAGGGACTTTTGCCATTGCAGCAAACAAGATTGCTGTGTTGAGCGATGGCCGGTGGGCAGGGCACACTAGGACTGCATTTGGTCATCTGCAGTGAAAACTATTTAAAAATGCAAGGAATCCTGCAAAGATTTCTTTCTTTCCTGCAATGGCATGAGTCATTGACCTGTTTCCACCATCACCACACTGTATTTCAGGATGGGGTGTGATGCCTGTAATCAGTGGAGAATTTAGGGAAATTTGGCCTGGCCTGATTACACACTTTGCCACTGTGCTCCAATTTCTATTTGTCTCTGTACAATTGTGTTGCAGAGAATGCCATGAACCGTGGCAAGGCTGAGGAGACATCTCTGGCTGTGGCTGGTGAAGTTCTGGGAGCAGATGCCGGTGCCAGGAGCCAGGGTGCTGAGGCAGCTCCCACTCAAGGGTGAAGGCACAAGAGCTGCTCCTCAGGGATTTCTGCATACACAGAAAGGTCTTGGAGGGACTTGCTTGAATATCCTTTTGTGTCAGACAAGCAGCAGGGAAACAGCACAGATTTTCTTCTTAAAAACACAACTAGTTCACGTTTGCACTTTCTGAGAGGAGGTTATGCCAAACTCACAGGCAAAGAGAGTCTGGTGCCCAAAGTCTCCTGTTCATGGGGTAAACCCTAAATCCTTGGTGAATAGAGTGTAAAAGTGTTTGCCATCATACCTGGCAACCTACCTGTTAGCAGCTCTCTGTTTAAGTTTGCTCTATCCACAGAGAGAATGTACTGCAAGGCAAACAAACATTGGGTTCAGGAGACATTGCTGAAGGACGCTCTGCACCACAAGACAAGAAACGCCACACTCTCTGAACAGCCCCGCTGAAGTTGGAGGGTCACGCAATCCCTTTCCTGTTCACAGCATCCCCTTTAAGAGCATGAGCTACCCACCACACAGAGACACAAATCCCATTAAAGACCCCTCATGCTCTGCGAAGCATCTGAGTGGCAGCATGAGACCAGTACCTGGTTCTTCTTCCCGTAAGGGATAGAGTACTTCTTCCCCGAAGGCTTATGAATCCTCCTTGCCTGCATGGGAATGCCTTTGGACACAATCTGAAATGGAAGGGAACACAATACAGGCTTCTGGACAAAACTGAGTTGCCGAGGAGCAAGGCACAAGCTACCAAATGCCATTCCCCCCATGCACTGCACTCCAGGCATGAGTGGGATGCTCTCTGCTCATACATTTCTGTGTGACCATCCAAGTTAGTGGGGAAAATTTTACAGGGCTGTCAACGCCAAGTCACTGCATTTTATTGAGATTACTTACAAACTCATAAAAATCAGTGCAAAAATATTTTTTGAGAGAAAGGACGCCTCAGGGTGCTTGACAGAGAAGGGGATGACAGTCAAATTACATCCTGGTGCTGGGACACAACCTGTTGAAGTCTGGGCTCCTTCTCTGCAGGGAGCCAGGGACCAGGAGAATCCACCACTACCAGAAGTGCAGAAGTCAGTGTGCACAGATTTCAGGGGTCAGCCCAAAGCTCAAGGGTTTGTGGGAAAACACAAATCTACACGTGTCAGTGGGTAAACTAGCCCCCTTTATCGCATCCTGCCAGTATTCCAGCTCTTTTGGGAGTCCATCTACTCCTGCCCTGTTTGCCCTCACCCTCCAGGAGGGAGGAGAGCACAGCAGAGAAGTAAACACTGGAATGTTTGTCTGAGTGTTGGTCTCCAAGGGAAGCACCCTCTGCCACGAGCAGAGCCCAGCTGCCCAGGGCTGGGCGCTGACCCTCGGCTGGGGGAAATCTCCACTGGTGGCTGTGCCATGAAGCCATGGAGAGTCAGGCTGCAGGCATGCAGGGGCACAGGTCTACCTTCTCCCTCACAAAAGCAGAGCTACTGCTGCAGTGGCGGTGCTGGGGAGCAGCTGCGTGCTTGGGGAGCAGAAAAAAGCCTGTCCATCACCAGCTGAAGTCAACAGCATTTTAACCACAGAGACCCTGCCACTGACAAGAAGCTGCCAGGGTACCTGCTCTTCCATCCCCACGGCTCGGAGGGCTTGGCGTCCTCTGTGGGACAGGGCCAAGTTAATGCTTCTGCCACGGGCAAAGCTGGCCACCCGGATATCTGTGTGGAAAGAGCAGTTGGTTATGCAGATGCCAATACCACAGCTTGGTGTGGGCGGCATCTCCTGAAATCCCTGCAGCGACAGCAGGCGGGACAGTGGGGAATCCCCATCCCCCGACTCTGCGTGCAGAAAGGGTAGGTACCAGAGGGCATGTTCAGCTGTTGGGAAGGCAGCTGGGCAGCTTTGAGGGTGGCTTTCTCTGTGCTACCTCTAGCCTGGAAGAAGCAGCTCCAGCCAAGTACTGCAAAGGGAACGCTGGATCCTGACAGTGCCCCACAGTGCTGGAGGGCACATTACCGCTAAAAGCCATTTACCCTCTAAGTGGAGAGAGCCGAGCAATGAATGCTTGGCAGCTTCTGCTGAGACCCACAGACTGATGCTTTTGGGACACTGGCAGGTCACCTTCTCCAACACTTTTCAAATGGGAATGTCTCAGTGCTGGCCTGCTCCTCCTCCGAACGGCCTCACTCAGGCTTCCCAGGTTGTCCGGCCAGTGCGTGTGGCAGAGCCTCATCCCAATAGCTTTCAGGGTTGCATCTCAGCACAAGAAATGGGCCAAAAACTGGAGCAAAGTGGTAAAATCTCTCTGACTTAAAAGGCAAGTGAGAGTGATCGGAGACTTTTTGAACCTGTGAAACTTCTAGCATATACAACATCCAGCAAAGAGTTTAACAGTTAAACCACGGTGAAAAGCCAGTTGCTCTTGCTCAATGCCTGCTACCTGCTGGCATCACTTGGGGCTGGCTGCTGTGACCCCCGGTTTCTGCAGCAGGGACCCAGAGCTGTGTGCAGGACCCAGGATGGGAGCAGCAGAACTGCCCATCTCAGTGTCTGCCGAAGCAGGAGGAGTTATCACAGAGACCACGTGTCACATGGGGCTTCTCATTCCCTTTGCTGCATCTTCAAGTTGAGTTTCACCTTCCTTTTCACCATTCTCATCTGCTGCTTGGCTTGCCATCTCTGCCCAGGTTTTATTTTTCTGTCAGCTGATAGGCACTGAAGGCAATTTATCTCCCTTTCAGCCAGCACCTGTGCCCCAAATCATCATTTTCTGTTGCGGTGCCCTGTGGAGCAGTGCTTCCTGAAAGGACTCCGTCTCTCCTTCTGCCCCTCTTGCTACCAGCTCTGCTTGCCACCAATGGCAGTAGTTACAAGGTCAAGTTGATGCTTTTAACCCTAACAGAGATGCTGCAGCATTAACAACAGCTGTTGCTTCCAGACTTCTGACCCAGCTTGGTCCAATGGCACTGTGCTATAATTCTTCATGCAGAGACAAATTTTCAAATGTGATGATTTGAATCAATATTTAAGCCAAGAGCATTAAGAAGGGCATCATATTAGCAGCTGAAGTGCGGGCTCCCTCCACACGAGACAACATATTTCAAATAAATGCTCCCCACCACCACAGGAGCTAAAGGGAAGAGTGAAAAGAATATCCCCGAAGTGTCACATTTTCAGATTTCTTTTTCTTTCTGCAGTTTCAGTGAGTTCACATAATTCCTCTTTTGCTTCTTCAAGAATTGTTATCAGTAAAGGGACAGAAACACTAATAAAGCAGTAATGATCAGGCTGAACTTACCTTCTCTGGCTTCATAAACATCAACATGGAAACCTCGTCTAGCAAAGAAACAGGCATTTAACGCACCCACCTACAAGAGAAGGATCAGGAATGGTGGATGAAGTGTTTAGTAGCTATGTGGTAGCTATATCACAGATCACTACTGCGATGCATCAAGGGAATGCAGCAGTTAGGGGATGCAGCTCAGCATATACAGGAAGACCTTTTGATCAAGAACCTAGAGGACTTCTTCCTGGAGAGAAGTCCTCTGGCACACTTGATGTGCCTCTAGAGCCTCCAAGACAAAAGTTATCGTTTTAAGACAAAACTCATCGTTTTAAGTCATACCAGGTTCAGGGCTTGTCTACGCACAGTGACTAATTGCAGCAGGGCTAGCCCCTTCAGCCAGAGACAACAGGAGCTGGTACAGGGAAGCTCCCTGCTCCTCTCTGAACTTCCTCAATAGAATTTATCTTCCTCAGTAGAATTCAGAGTACTGCAGCATTTCCTTAGGAACACATGAGGGGAAACAAGACCTGTGCAAAAGCAAGATGCTCCCTTAAAAAGGACAGCATACATATGTCCTGCTTGTTATTTAAATGGATGGCTATCTTTTTCATGTTTAATTCCCATCATTAATCACTATCAGAACTACAGACTCTTATGTCATCACTCTTTTCCAGCAGCACAGGGACCAAGAAGCTAATGACCAAAAAAATCAAGAGACTCAAGTGCTGCAATGCTCCATGCTGTCCTTCAGAGTCAGATGCATTGTGTCTCTGGGATATCTCAGCAGCGAAGCTTTCCCTCGAGGGAAAGCACTGTTCTCCTACAAAGTCCTAGCTGTTCAAATGAGCTTTGTTGCCTCCTGCAGTGAGAACTGAACCAACTCCTCCATTACACCTCCTCATCTAAAAGAGGAATGATTTTAAGAAAAACATTCACCCCACATCCAAGCAATGCTTTTACAGCCCTGGCAAATGCAATCACACAGCCGCCAAATTGTGTTTCCTACCAGACCACCACCAACAACAGCGACTCTTTTCCCCTGTGGATTGCCAGGCTCCATCGCTGGGGCAGCCCCGAGGTTGCAGGTTCTTACTGCTGCGTCCCCACTCCCTGTCCTGCTGCACTGCCCTCACCAGCAGGGAGGAGAAGGGGAAGAACATGGGTGGCTGAGTCACA
Source organism: Limosa lapponica baueri (assembly GCA_002844005.1). Lineage (NCBI taxonomy): Eukaryota > Metazoa > Chordata > Aves > Charadriiformes > Scolopacidae > Limosa > Limosa lapponica. Next base: position 121,042 of record KZ506299.1, on the reverse strand, counting down.
TCTGGGTTCTTCTCCTCTGGTTCATGTTAAAGTTTAACTCCCAGCCCAGAGAATGTTGGTCAGTCAGTCTGGCTGTGTGGCCAGCCACACTGAGCCTTAGGTGAAGAGAGGTGAACGTGGTGTTATTCAGTCAGGCCTTATTAAAAGGCCTCTTTTGAAAATTGTAAAGCAATTCTGCATCCTTCAAGGACCCCCTAATGAAACACACACAGAGCAGGAGAACATGCGTCTGCTGGGCTTTGCTGGTGCTTTGCTGGGCTGCAACTGCAGAGGCACCCAGACTAACTCCTGGAGCACTCTCTTGAGGGTGGTATGTGAACCACACTGGTTGCCCAGGGGCCTGATCCCATCTGTGAGGACATCTTTTGCCCAAGTAAGCTGTGTGCGGCTTGAGCGTTTTGGGGTGAGGCCCCATGCCCAATCTGCAGAAGCTTTCCAGGGCTCGGATGAGGCTGTGAGGAAACACATCTGCATGCACCATTTCACGTGCCCATCCTCGGGAGGACGTGGTCTGCTGAGCCAATCCTGCACACAGTAAGCAAGGAGCCAATTACAGCCTACACAAAATAATTAAACAGCAGACAGTGAAAACACATACATTAACATACACTAACTACCATGTATTGGAAAACCTGCAATGCACAGCCCAAAACAGCAGATTTGTCTCAAGGGAGCAAGACCAAATCCCTGCAGCACCGTTCTCCATTGGGTGGCCTGGCTCCTGCTGTAGCAAGTGCCAGCTGCTCTCAAGGGGATGGGGAGCAAGCACCGTTGGGACCACAGTCCCAACCTGCAGCAGCATGTAAGGAGAGGACATGCAGGACAGGGTCAACAGGACCCACAAGCAGTCCCAGGCCCAAGGACTGCTGGCCTTGGGGAGGGCAGGGGTCCCAGGCGGGGCTGTTAAAGGCCATTAGTGCCTGTGGGCCCTGGCACTGCATCCGAATGAGTTGCCACTGAAGACCCTCCACTGGTTTTCTCTGATCTACCCAGCAGTGATTTGATCCACGTTATCTGACTGACACGCAGCAAAGAAAACAGAGCAAAGAGGGCAAAGAGCAAGGCAAGTTTTACGTAGTAAATAAATTATTCATTAATTGTTTTCAGAGCACAGACAGCACACCATTAGCTTCCAGCAGTGAGTTATTATTTGGAAATATCACTCACAGCACTCTTTGCGTACTTATCTAGTATGCTTCACAAATTACCCCACAAATCTGGATTACCAATTTGATAGCAGCAATTTAAAGTACGCTGGTTAATTCATGGACTCCTGTGGATAACACAGCGTACAGTTGTGTAACTAAAGCTGGTGTCGTAGTACTGCTTTTTGCACAAGCAGCCTCAGCCATGGTCCATGTACCTGATCTGGAGGCAGGAGGCATGGACATGCGGGGAAGCTCCTGACCCCTCAGTGAGCAGAGCTATGTGGTACGTTGAGAAAGCGCTACTAATTCATTGTTTATCTTCCTGTATTAAACACAACCAGGTTGCTGAGAGAATGGAAAAGTATCACTTGATTAAAACTCTGAGCAAGCCTTCCAAGGAGTCCTAAATGAAAACAAAAAGACCAGGATAGCATGGGCTCAGATTAAAGCCTGCCCTCTGAAAATTAGTGAGAAAAATAAAGAAGGAAAAAGTGTTTGATTTATGTTGCTGAAGAAAAAGACATGCCAATATCCAAGGAAGAACCTCAGGATTTTATTCTTTTTTTAAATCAAGTCTAAATCCTGATTAGATAAGGGAAAGGTTGAGAAATAATGAAACAAATATACACAGTTCCAGGCTGCCTAAATCACCTTCCAATAGCTTTTTAAAAATAAAACCATGGGTAGCTTTGTAAGTGTGAAATTTGGGAGACGTGAGAGTCAGAGCCCTCCTGGGGCAGAAAACGTGAACTGCGGTTAGCTGGGAGTAGGCACTGCACATCAACGTTCAAACCCAACCAACACAGAAGCAGATTTCCTTCTGCTCTTCTCCACTGCGAATTATTTACCCAAATAGTGCACAAAGCCAGCTCACAAGTAGGGCAGACTACTGGTCTTCAGGAAAATCCAGTGCCAGTGTTTTGCCCTGCTATGCAAGTAACTTGCATTTGGATGGTTCATGCTCACTTCAGTTTCCCAAACAGGTGATTACTGTAGGACAGGTATATCTGTGAGGCAGTAACACCAAAAACGCTGATGGAGAAACACTTCAGGCTGATGAAGTTTGGTGACTAAACCCTCATTCAGGCATCCTGGGTTAGTTTGCATTATCGTCCCTTGGAGGGCAGCAAGGTGCATTTCCTCAATTTGGGCATGAAGGGGACTCTCAGCCCTGGAGCTGGGTCGTACCAATTTGCAAGGCTCAGTAACACTGGTGTTAAGATTATTTCATGCCCGGGGGCTGCTGTGGGCTGCCAAGCTCCGAGGACACTTTGGGATGGGTCTTCTTGATTCTATGAAGAGAGGGCAAAAAAAGTGGTGGTTGCTTGTGGCTGGCGTGAGCTTGAAAGATGAGAGGAAACAACTGAACTAGCAGAAAGGGGTGAGCAGGCCACAGATGCATGGTACGTTTTTTCCTGAACATCTGCAGTCTTTCTCCCGCTCATTTCTTGTACCAACAACGTGCAGTCATACAGACATTAGACTGTTGATCAGATTATTTAGGAACTGTTCAAATACAGCAACGCTATGGTCCACTTGCAGAGTAACATGTACTGTCAGTATGTGGCCCACCTGCAACAAGAAAAATGGCTTTATTGTGTTTGGTAACAGCCAACAGTATATATGCCTGCTGCAGCTGCAAAAGGGCAGTGTAGATGTGTCAGATCTCATAATTCATGGTGGAAGGTAGCTGAAGAAGAGGAAGAAGATAACTTAAAAGCCATGACAAGATCTTCCTTTGCTGATTTTTGCAAACAGCTAATTGCACTGATTCTGGAAGGAGACGAGATCTTTACCAGTAAAGACTGCAAAGCCATGTAAAAGTGAAAGGGGTAGAAATGTTTATCCCTTATAACCCCATTAGGTAAATAAACTGTTCAGGAATTCAAATTCCATGCTCAAGAGGGCCATACAGATACCCCTGCCAGCAGGTTGCCCATGCATGAGCATGCAGCTGCATCCATCCTGTCCTTCTGTTCCCTAAGGCTTTGAAACAGCCATACCACATAAATAAAGCTGCATTCCGACCAATGCAGCAGTGAGTCCCCACCACAAAGTACCCAGTCACCCTACCACAATCTAGTAATGTGCATTTCTTTACCAGCCTCAGCGTGTAAGAACATTCTAGCCCTGCTGCTTCCACACCTGCTTTCTTGCTGTCTCCTCCTGACATACTCAGCAAGACCACTGCTCTCTCTTGGCTCAGATCCTTCCCCAAGGCTCCTTCTGCCACTGGCATTTGCAGGAGCAGACTAGTTCAAATGCTAGTCCCAGGTGTGATCTGCTCACACCTAGAAAGCTGACCAGGCTCAGAGACAGCAGGAAAGGCACAGGCAAGTGAGCCCCTAGAGGAGCCAGCTGCTGACTTGAGGGCTCTACAGGCCTGGGGACGGTGTAGGAAGTTCATCCATTTCTGCACCTGAAAAAACATCCCAGCTGCAAGCACAGGCTTATTGCAACAGCTCAGCTTTATTTCTGAGTGCTCCCCTCCCTTTGTACCATTTTCCTTAGCGAGTGGATGGGGGTTTTCTTCCCAGGAATTTCTGATTAGCAAATGTTTCAGCAGTGGTTTAAGAATATAAAGCCTACTGGGAACCTTAGCCTGAATGTAAAATACATGCAGCCTTTATTTAGCCGGTGTCTGCCAGGTTCACAGGGAGACCATAAACCCAAGGTAACAACCACTGCAGAGCAGAGCCATGCAACATTGCTGAATGGTGGCTCTGTGTGGCAGGGACATGGCTTGGTACCATCTGCAAATGTTTATTCCACAGTAAGCAAGGATTAATTGCTCAAGTTGTAAGATTGAGTGTATCAAATCCTCACTTAACCTGCCTCAATCCCATTGTTGCGTTAAAGACAGGACTGGCATCAGTGAAGAACCACAAAGGCATGGGATTGTCTGGTCTACTTAGCTACCCCACCTGTGCAGGAAGGAAGGGCTAGAAGTTTACGTTGGAGCTGCCCGTTCACTTACATTGGCAGGGCAGGGAGCATGCTGACGGTCCTGTGATGCTTTGTGGACGGGAAGCCCCCATGGGGCACTGGGAACACCCCTGCGGGAGGGATGTGGTGATGGTGGTGCACTGCAGATGGCCTGGGTCTGCCTGTTTTCACAGCCAGGGGAGCAGCAAACTGCAGGTCCTTGGTGGAGAGAGACAAAGGGCAATTCATGAAATCTATGCCCCCATTGGATGGGTCCCCGGGTGAGGGCTGGGTTCCCAGTTGGCCACCCTTGGTACAGGAAGTCCTTCAGCACATCTGGAGGTGGGTTTTGCAGGCTCCAACACAGAAAGTCCAGGAAACACTCAGCGTTTTCAGATTTCACCTGATATTCAGAGGCACTCAAACCCCACTCCCCTCAGTTTGTCCCACCAGTCTATGTCAAGGAAATGCACGGTGAGAGGATGGCCTGGGGAGGAAGGTGTGCGCCTGGGGGACACACACTCTTCCTCTGCCATCTTCCCTTAGATGTTGGCTCCTCCACAGAAAACTGCAGATGAGTCTGCTGGCTCTCCCAGTACCACCATCTGCCCCAGGCATGTCCTTCACAGCAAGGGGAAAAGAGTATTCAAATCCAGAAACTGCAAAGTTTAAGGAAAATAAATAGAAAAGGACTTCGTCCGAGGCAACACTCGTCACAGCTCTAACAAGAGGAAGAGCCAGCACTGCCTGCCATTCCCACAGCAAGTCTGCCCCGGCACCATGACTGACGAAGCCAGCGGGCCCTTCTGTGGCACAGGTGGCCTCCTGGGACGTTGGTGCCCCGAAATGTGAGAGCTAGCAGCTGCTGTCAGAGGCTTTCTGTCCAGGGCAGACATTTGGTCCCAACAGGTGCAAAAACCTGTCAGCTCCCTCCAGGCCATGGATGGGCTATGGAGGAGGATTGCATTTCCTACCCCTCTGTTAAACCCAGGGCTCGGGGCCTTTTAAGCTATCTGTTGCTATTGCAAATAGCACACAGGAAAGATGGGAGTGAGCTGGGCAAGGAATGCAGAAACGTGGGAGTTACTTTCTCAACACCCAACAACCTTAACATCTGAGAAAAAGAAAACAAATCTTTCTTACAGCCCAGGGAAAAGACTTAGTTAGCCTGAAAATGGAGAGGTAGGAAAAGTATAGAGGAAGTTTTTGCAACACTGGGACATCCCCTCCTCCCCAAAGATCAACTGTCCTTGCTTCCTAGGTAATAAATGGTACAGATTAGAGACTAGAAATACATTTTTCCAAAGCACTTAAGAACACTAAGGAGCTCTATCACCTTGTTAAAAATAGCCTAGGAATTGGGCATCTAAGGATATGTTCAAAATTACATTCCTCTTATCAGGAACTGATAAGACATTTTGGAAAAAACCCTATAGGGATCTATACACCAAAATATCTTTAAGATCTGTCCTTTCAGAGCTCAGTAGCCATTGATTTTTAGTGAGATAGGAACTTGAACAGTGGGGCTCCAAGTACAATCACAAAATCCGTGCTTCAGCTCTAGCCCATTTGAAATTGCCAGATCAAGTTTTACCAATTACAGGATTTGTAACATAAATATTGCCCTGCTGTTTGCCGCACATGGACCTGCAGCAGCAGATGCCCAGTGTAGATCTCTTCCATGCACAGTCTGTTAGTGGTTCAACTGTACAGGAGAGACAATTTTCAGAGCTGGAGCAAATCCAGTTTGCACTTGTAGAGGAGACATTCTTCCACTGGGTCCTGTCACAGTGCTCCTCACGGTAGAGAGGCAGGCTGTGCTCTGCTCAGTAACAGTCTCCCAGTGCAGTGGGTCTGAAGATGCACACAGCCGTTAAGCAGCCCAGACTTTCTGCATGTTTTGTCCAGGCTGTGCACCCTCCCAAGGAGGTCAACCAGTGCTTCGTGTAAGCAACAATGCCCTTCAGACTCCAGTGCCGTTACCTGCTGTGCGTGCTGAAGCAAGGGCGGGCTGGCTCCAGCAGGCTGTGTGAACGACATCGGTGGCAGAGCCTTCAGCATCATGTTCTGCATGACGATCTGGTGCATCTGAGCGTTCTGCATCAGCATCATCTCTACCATATCTACGAAGAGGTCACCCCAAGGAAGAAAGTAAGGGCTTTATCAGCAACTGACAAATACCAGAGGCATTTTGGTAAGAAGTGCTCTCCAGCATACGGACTGGTCATTGCAACCAAGACAAAGCAGCTGAAAGGGACACATGAAGAATATCAGCATTATTTGGTCAGGCAGTGAAAAAATAATCTCTATGAATAAGACTGTTCAGACCAGCTCTTCTGTTTCTCCTCCCTTGGAGTTGCTGTTGAGCATCTTCTGTCTGTTAATTCCCCTACAAGCCTGCCCCTCTGGCCATGCCAAATGGAAAGCTGGAGAAGGACTGGGTGCTAGAGCACTCTCATTTACTCCAGCATGGACCAGCTCCTCACAGCACTCTCCATTGCTTTGGCTCAAGATCATTGACTTCCATGTGAGAGGTTTCCTCAACTTTTTGTGGTATTGCAGTGCCACCTTGAGAGTCCACTGTATGTGCATCAAATCTACTTACCATGATCTCTGGCTCCTAATCACAAAGGACCTGTGCAGTGTAACTAATTTGCTTGAGGGGCGGGAAGGAAGGAAGGAGAGAGAGAAGAGGAAAAAAGAAGGAAAAAAATACAACTCTCCTTTTTTTTTTTACTGGTCATACCAAAAGTAGTTTACATCTATCAGCTTCAGAAAAGTCATGAATGAATTGGGACTATTTTGTTTATGAAAATAAATTCTGATTGAAAAATCCAGACACTTAGATGAAGAAAGAGATGAGAAATATTGCAGTTTCATGACTGAGGATTTCTCTGTGGATGAAGAAACCATCAGCTGAAGGCTGAGCCAGAGAAGTCATCCCAGGTTTTGGTCATATGTTATTTCACAGTAGCATCCACCTATGTTTAGAAATAAACTCTTTATATTGGCATTGCACTATATTTGGAACAGCACTTTCAGCTGTTCTGTCTTGGTTCCAAACATGGGGTATAATAAAAGCCTGTATTTTTCTGAGGAAACTGAACAGCAAGTTAAGAGGGAACAAAAGAATAAAAACAGATTTTAGAAGCCTGTTTGATAATTTTGGTATCATCTGTGCGCATGACTTTGACCCGGTTAAGATTACTCAGTGCCATGGGTTGAGCTGCTCTGCTTTCCCAAGCTTCCCCAGCAGCTTAACCTCACATTAATGAGTTTGTAGTCCCTTTTTCTTTAGTTTTAGTGACAAGAGTTTGTTGGAAAGCCTCTCAGAAATGGTATCTAGTCCGTTTATGGAGTGCAATTCCCACAGCTCCAGCAGCAGCCTGGTGATGAAACAGCATGTCGCTAACTAGCTTGCTCAGTGTTCCATGCCCCCTTCCACTTGCCATGGCTTGCCCTCTCCAGGCCTGGTGATGGGAGCCGGCTGCTAGACAGAGGGTGTGTTACCTCCTTTAATGCTTCCAGAGCGGGGGGCTGCAAAAGGCTGGGCAGGGGGGATCTGTGCGATCAGGGGGGACGGGTGAGGTAACTGCTGGATGATGGTGGCAGACTGAGGTGGCATCTGAAAAAGAAAGGAAAATGAAGAAGTCAGGGTTGGTTTTGGCCAGCTTTCTCATCTTCGGGAAGGGAGAACAGAGAATATCATCTGCCTGGACTTCAGTAAGGCTTTGGACATAGTGTCCCATGAGATCCTCATGGAGAAGCTGCTGAGGTTGTAGGCTGTAGAGCAGACAGTGATGTGCACGGGAAACTGGCTGAATGGCTTGGCCAGCGCGTAGGCAATCTTCCCACTCCTCTTGCTACCTCGTTGCTATGGTAAATCATTCACACTGTTAATTTTGTGCCTTATTTGTAAGATAATTTCCCTTAGGTTTTGCGTAGGGCAGTAAGGGTCCAATACAACAGCAAGAGGCATATCTGCCTTTTCAGTGGGATGAGCGTTTCCATACAGCTCCCAAGTGGTTGTTGTCTCACACTGGCACAGCGCTAGTGGTGTTTCCTAGAAGAGAGGATCCTTACCATCTGCTGGATAATCCTTGGTGAATCCGCTTGGGGAGCTGGAAAAGGTATCTGGTAGACATCGGGGGGGACAGCTATGTGGTTATGACAGTGTACTCCAGCTGGTGCAGGAGGCTGTGAAAGCTCTTCCAGAAAGTGCTGCTCCTGCAAAATAAAGGGTCTTCTAAAAGAAAACCTGGTCACAGGAAGGCAGACAGTATTGTTACGCTCTCTGGATGCCCTTCGGAGCCCACAGCCTTGCTCACCGAAACACTGCTTCAGAAACGTCCAGCACTGCTGCGCCTGACAGGCAGACCACAAGCGACGGCTGCGGGAAGGGAAGCACTGAAACAGTGCCCACACAAGTGCAAAGAAAGCTTTTCTTCCCACATATCTCGAAGCCATACAGTTTGCAGCACAAGCAAAAAGGAATGGAAAAATAGTGAAGAACAAACTGCCAGTCTGGGAAAATGTTTCATTAATGGTTGGTGCCCTCCGCAAACTAGGAATAAGTAACAGTATCTACTGTTCCTATTTTGGTGGCATTAAAAATCCTTTCTTTGCATTTTGCCACTATACCAGAGAGCTTACAATACAGCAGATCAGGACAAACAGAATCAATCCACCAACTAACTGAAGTGGGTGCGAGCTTTGTTAGCTGTAGTGAGGGAATACAGACTGCTCTCCAGCCCCTCTCCCTGATTAGCCGCCTCAGCCTCTGTATTCCGAACCAGCAGAGGACTGAATACTGCCCAGCCAAAGAGCTAAAAGACAGGAAATACTGGATCCACATCGACAGTGGATGTGCAGATAACCTAGCCCTTTCTGTTGTTTCTGTCCACAGAGAGGGCTCTTACCCTAAGTTCGTGCAGAAGATCGTTCCTTCGCCTTAGGGCACTTTGGAGCATATTCTCCCGTCTGTTCCCTGAAGGAAGAAAACTCCCTTATCTTCTCAAAGAATCACAAAGACAGGGTTATTACAGCACCTACATTATGAGATTAATTCTGGAAAATGTGTTATAAGATAGCTTGACTTCTTCCTTAAAAGGTTGTAGGCTACTTTTCTTGTCAAATCCAACGAACGAACAGATAATAACTTCATGCCACATGCAGACACAGCTGCTCAGCATCTCTACAAAGGCAACGCACCTTCCCTGAAAATAAGCTTTTCAGATTGGTCTCTAAAGCCCCCTTTTAACCTCCTGGCTTAGAAACTCACTCCACCTTGAAATTTTCTAGATATACTCTGTACACGCAGAGGATGATTGCGCAAAGCATAAAAAAAGTTTGTTGTGACATATCAAAGAAAACTCCATTTTGAATGTCAACTTTTGTTTCCTTTTTGTTCTGAATCAACTTCCTTTTCAGTTCTTCCCACATACAGCCGATTCTGAACTTGCTTGAAAAGAAAATAAGAAGGAACATTTTCAGATATATTGGAGGCATGCCCAGCATCTGCTCCGAAAAGCATCACTTTGTGTTTTGAAAGTGTAAGTTTTTAAAGGGGTTTTTAATTTTTGGCCACAGCATTGAAAGTTTACAACTATTTGCGCATCATCTCAATGAATATGAGCCCAGAGTATAACCTAGAAATATTGCTGATCTTATACTGGTACCCTTTAATCCATAGTATAATTATAAACACTGCATGTGCCATGCAAAGAAATGAATACACTGCATGTAGCATGTGTAGCTTCCATGGGAGTACCGTTGGAGGGAACACACTACTTGTACATGAAATGTCATAACAGTCTTTGAAAAGGTTTGATAAAGACACATTTTAAATTCCCTTATTTATCATCTTTTAGCTGGTTCACTAGCTTTTACAGAGAATTGTCTAAACTTTGGAAGTTTCATAAGCAGGCTGGGATTCCTGACCTCTCTGCCCAAAGCAAAGTCAGGATGTAATTGCACATGCATGGCTTCCTGGTAAAATGGATCTTTTTAGCAGATCTGATCAACACAGTCCTCAAGACCAACTCTTTCAGCGTAACAATTTTGTTTCATAAGCTGTCACTTTTTTTTTACACTGGAAACCATATTCAGGTATGCACAAGGCTGCGTTGGTCAGCGTCAAAGGTGCAAAGCAGCATTAGTAGGGTAGTGTTCCTCCAGCCTGGATCACCAAATCCTGGATTACAAGATCACCAAAGCCAAGCATACGGCTGGATTGCAACAGGGGCTCACTCCTAGGTACAGGAGCTAGAACACATAGGATTACCAGTAGTTTGCTTCAGCTGAACCAGCGTCCACAGCTAAGAGACGGCAGAGGACACTAGGGCAGGAGGTAATTCTTATGTCAGTGCTCATCTGGCTGATCAAAAAAACTACCAGTTGAATAAATTTAAAAGATAAAATGTAGATAGCTGCACAGTATAGAAAGCCTGTTCTCCTTGCATCAAGGCCGCTAAGATTCAATGGCTTAGTTAGGACCGAGACTAATATACAGACTGACAGTACTGCACAAGCTTCATTGGAACTCTCATTTTTGCTACTTCTAATCCCCAGGGCTGCAGGCTGAGCTGGAGCAGCACTGACTCAAGTTCAAAGTCTCCCTCCTGCCATGCCAGCAATGTCCCTGTCACAGAAGCCCAGACAGAGCAAGTTCTTACTACCCAAATGCCGAACCACTGAGCACACAGAGGCCCCTTCCAGCTTTTAAGGAGGAGATGTGATCATATGGTGTGACCTGCTGAGGAACTCATGCCTGAGAACATTACTAAGCCCTTTCTGAATCACGTTCATAATTAGAACAAATGCTTCTCTTTTACTTGCGGTTGGGAGAGGTGACTCCATCTTCTCTAGGTCCTCCCGTTCATTTTCTAGTCTCTGTTGGTAGAACCACAACAAGAACTGGTTATGAGTTCACAACAATTTCCAACCCTACCTTACAGGCATAGGTTTGGGATGGAGGAGATAAAGCAGAAGTGAAGAGAAGCGATGCTTCTAAACTGCTAAATCACAGCTACAAGAAGTATTCATAGAACTATGAAATGTCTCACTACAAATCTAGTTACGCTAAAAGTACAGCCATGCTTCCAACTGGCCAGGATATCCCAGACCTGGAAATTTATAGCATAGTGAATCAGGAGACTTAATACATCATTTATTTTGTAGGCTAAAGAGTTGGATCATATGAAGAACTTGATGCCAGACAGTTTTGTGTATTCGATGCACTAATAGGCCTAAATGGCCTTGATGAGCCTCACCTGGGGCTTCCATCCACACCCACCACTCATGTGCCCAGGAGTCCCTTTAATCTCAGCTCTAGGTCCTCAGTTCCAAGTTGAGCTATATTGGATGAGTATTGGTCTGCAGTTCAACCACAGCCATGCCTGTGACTGGCCATGGATCCTATCCTGATCCCAACCTGCAGTTGCTTCCCAGGTTGGCCTTGGACCTGCCTCATCATGATGAGCTTGCCTGACAGATCTGGACTTTTGGTTGATCTTGGCCACCATCTCTGGCTCTAACCTGCTTGTCTTGCTTGAGGACTGGCCAGCCAGGCCCCTGCCCTGATGGCTGTATTATTGTGCTCAACTCCTTGGTCCATGGGGAGTAGCTGGCCCTTGTTGCTCCCTGATGCTCAGAAATTAGAGACCTCTTGCTCATACGCAGGCTCTTTTCTTGGTTCTGTGTGGCTCCACAGTGGTGAAAGCTTTGCCTTCAAATGGCTGCTGCATCTAAGACAAAAGACTTTGCCACAGAGACAGATTAGATGCCACTTCCAGCATTCACACATCCAGACAAACTGTTTTTCCTTCTAGATGAGTCTAATGGAGGACACAAGAGTAGAAGATCCACGCTAGTGGATGTCAGATGTGCTGAGGGTGGAAGAACAGGGCTGAGTGCAGAACCCTAGATGCATTAGTGTGTGGAATCACAACAAGGAGCTACTTGAATTCTGTGTGACACTTCACATGCTTCCAGTGAAGGTCTGTCCATATTTCACCTGGCAACACATCTTAAGTGAAAGTAAACAAAAAAGAAGATATAAAATTGCCTTAAAACATTCCGAGGTCCTTTTTACCCAAAATTTACTCCTAAACGTTGTCTGTCACAACTCAAACTGGTTTTGAGCTACCTGGTGACACATCCCATAAGATCAGTCGCTTTAACTCCATTTTTAGTTCACTGTAGGTCTATGTAAACTTGCACAATATGATTTTAAAAAGTGATAGTGACTGTAACACTACTGCACATTGGTCTGCCTCTGGTTGCGCAAAGAAAGAGGTTCTCAGTTGGCTGCAGATCCTCTTTGTATCTCAGTAGAAATCTAATTATTTAGAACACAAACTTAATGCTTAAACATGCAAGAGCAAAAGGCAGAGCAAAGGTGACCATTTCAGAGTTATTCCCTTACCTTTTCTAGGAGTTTGAGTTTCAGTCGTGTCAGGTGATCCACCACTGAAGGGTCTGTCATTGTAGTACTCTCTTGGAAGAGCAGGCAAGCAAAACCAGGTTAAAAAGCTAAGCAAAAGCAGATAGGCTTTCAGTGGTCATTTTTTCCCTTCCACAACCTTCACAGAAGAATAATTCCAATAGAAAAAAAAATTACAAGATTGTGAGCAATTGAGGGAAGAAGAGAAAAGCTTCAGCTTCACTCGCCGATAAAAATGAGTACAGATGTTCACTACAATGTCACAGACGCAACCTTTTCTGGCATTTCTTTCAATGCATTTTTGTGCTGCAGGTTGCAACGGTCGCAGAAGGGTAACTCAGTGTGAATATTTGTCTGTTCTTAATGGTTGCTAGCCTTGTCCCCGGCAGTGGCACAAAACCTGGCTCTCTGTATAGTGTCTAAGTAGCTCAGAGTTTTGTGCCTGTAACCCGGTTGCTAAGCTTGTAGTGTCAATCCCCAATACAAACAATTTAGTCTCCAGGCGTAGAAGCTTATGTATGTTTTGTAAAGCAAATGCCCAGCACATTAGCGGACAAGAAAAAAGGAAATAAAAGCCAATGGTTCTTTAACACAAGCCCAATTGATACCTGATAGCAATATTTATCCCACTGTAAGGGGCCCATACACATTTGATGTAGCCCTTCATATGAGTTTTCATCACCAGATAGTAAAAAAACTCAAAAAGTTAAGGAGCATGGCTGGAACTCATCCCCAGATGAGTAAATAGGCTATGGTACAACATCCTTTTGCTTACCATCTCCCAAGCAACCTACAGGGTGTCTTCTCCTCCCAGCATAAAAACAGGGTAACATTTATCAGTGACATCCATAAAATCAACACCAAGGCATGAAAGACAGGTATCATACTTGGTATCATATTTTTAGCCTGCTTCTGCTCCTAGGAGAGCAAAATTACAAGCCCTTCCTTGGCCACAGCAAAGGCACAACTGAACCACTGCTGGCAGCTAGAGCAGCTGATAGCTGTTTGTAGGTAGCTGTGTGGGAGCAGCACAGATGACCTCCTCCAGCTGTGACCCACACACCATGTGTGTGCAATCTGTCCTTAAAAATGCCCAGGCTGGTAGTCATTGCAGAGGTTACAGAAGCTGAGATGTGGGGAGCCCAAAGATAGCGGTGCCATGTCAGAGCTGGGGCTCAGCTTTCCTTGGCAGGGCTCATTTGCAAGTTGTATGAGTGACACAGCAGAACAAAAACCCCTCTCACCTGCCAGCAGATTTCCTGAGAAACACCTGTGTGTACATTTTTGTACTTTAAAACCCCAACAGATTTTTCTCCCATTATCTCTAACATCTTTGATTCCTTCATCTTTTGGGCAGCTGCAATAACCTTTGACTAAGAGTTTCCTAGTTCTCTTAAGCTTAAGCATAAACCTAGTTACGCAAGTAAACTGCATAAGTATAGTTTACTCAAGCGTTAGGGAAAAAAAAAAAAGATTACCTTTAGACTGTTTTAAATCTAGATTCCTGAAAAGATTATTGGAAATCTTCTCCTTTGCTATGCGAAATTTATACAACTGTTCTCCATGATCTTTTTCCATACCATTTGTGACTCACATTCTTGTATCATATTTGCATTCAGGTGTCTCTTCTAAGCAAGAGTATCTATTTATTTTTGTCCTCAAACAGCCGATTTTCTGTGCTTATTGATCTCATAAGTCAGCTGGGAAGGTATAACGCCAGAGCCCGCACGGACTGCCCTCATACCCACCTCTTGGCGTCTGCTATCAGCCCTTCCCAGAGGGTGCTGCATCGGCTGCACCTTTGATCACACCGTGGCTGTATACGTCTCTTTGTACAGTCTCATTTTTATCCTAGCACCTTTCTAGTTCATAAACCCTTTTGTGGTGGGGTGACTGGGGTTGTGGGCAGCATTCAGGCAGCAAGGTAGCAAAGCAAGCTATGTTGGTGTCTCCAGACAACAGCAGCACCAAGCCTGCTATTAGTCATTTCTGATGCTGTAGTAGCCTTTTTTACTACTGATGAATGTTGAGCTGATGTTTTACCATCAACTGGCTTAATAAAGTGCTTCCTAGAAGTTAAATTTCTAGACCCTTCATTGCAGTACAAATAGAGGGTTACAAGAAAGACTGACCAAAAACCCCAAGTATTCCATTAAAAACACAACACCAGCGTTAAGCAACTGAGTCGACTACAGAGGAAAGGAACAGAGAGAAACTTCTGCTTGATGTGACAAGTGTCCCAGAGAAAATCCAATACCAGGTAAAAAATGCTTTCCCGCAAATCTGCTAAGGGCTCTTTCTTTTCCCACAATTATGGATGCCCTGGTCACAGTGGGATCTCTACTCTAGGGACATCTTACAACCTGCTAATTAATGACTTGCCAGAAGTCTGCCAGCCAGACACAAGAGGATCTTGCCAAAAGGGATCTATAGTTAAAATTCAGTCATAAACCAGGGATCACACCTGAACATGGTGATGCAAAAGAGCAAAACCAGACAAGTTTAATTCTGCAAAGGATTAACAGGAGTGTTATGTGTACCTCACAGGAGACAATTATTATGCTCTATTTAGCAGTGCTGAAGTCAGAGTTTGAATACTGTGCCTAATTTTAGACATGGTGGCTTAGGAGGGAAAGGAAGTCCAGAAAAAAAAAAAGATAAAAATGGTGAATTTACAAAAAAGATAAAAACGGTGAATTTACAAAATGTAATTTCTGAGGAAGACTTGGAAGAACTGGCTTGCTTTAATTAGTAAGTAGATGGTGAGGACAGGACAGGCTAGAAATCTTTAAATAAATGAAAGGATACAATCCAGAGCAGGGTAGGAGTTTCTGTTTGAGAAGACTGGGCAAGAAGCGCTTGACTCCTCAGATACCTGGTGAGGTCCATACCAGTACTACATTTCTACAATATCTTTTATTGATTTTGACATTTTATGCCCTTATTTTTAATTACTATGATTTCTAAAACACAACATAAAAAGAACCAAAGAAACTGACACACCTGGAAATATCCAGAGAAAGTAAACTTTCATGCTCTGGTACCACCGGGAGGAGTCTTTATCATTTCAGTCTCAGAAGAGTGTTTTAATTTATTAAAAGAGAGTTAAAAGAAAAAAAAAACAAAAAACACACACATACAAAAATCGTCAATGGAGAAGTACATGTAATTCCCTTCCAATCAACTGTCTGCTTCTGCCAGTTGTAACGTTGCAAGTTAACAGTCAAGAGCTCTTGTTAGGCTGAGTGGTGGTTTCAAGTATTGTAAAAACGTCCTATCTGCATTTGAAGCTAAACATACCAATCAAACGTATTCTAGGATTAGAGTTACTTCATGCTACTCTCATATAACAATGTGCAGTGGTTTTTACTGTTATTTCTGAAAACAGTGATTCTAGTTTGAACCAAATTATAATGAAGTCTTTTTACTTTTGATGAACTACACTGTACTAATCATATACTATACTTACGGTTATTGTCTTCTTATCCTAGACTGGCAAACCCCTAGTCTCTGTGAACAGTGCTCATTTATTCGCAGATACATTACAGCAGCACCCTGAGTTCTCAGTAAGGTTTCATTACCGGCCTGATCTTAGTCCAGCATTATCAGTGCTCCTGCTAATTTAGTTGAGGTTTAAATGACATCTAGCACTTTTATGGCTATGTCAGGTAGGATTGGCCCCCGCAGAAACGGAAGTGGTGGCCCTGCCACCCTGCCTGGTTGGATTCAGCTCCCCCACTGCAAAGCATCACTGACAGCACAGAGCCCGAGCTCAGCTGCTGGCAGGACAGTTGGGGGAGTACCCAAGTGGTGTTTCTGGTGCTGGCTGATTGCTACCTATCTGACACACTGCCGGAGACAGGTTCCTTTCAAATATTTCCACTGGAGTCGATTTAATTACATTAGCACTATAATTCCTGATATTTTAACAAACAGACAAGGATATATGAAAATACAATGCTTAAGTTGGTTATTTAAAAAGAAAAACAAATGCCAATAAACCAAAATCCATTAAACGCAAACACAACTTATTTATTCTACATTTTTAGCTGCAGCAAAAAGTCAAAGCAGTAATTTATTTCAAACCAATTTTTTTAAGTGACATCTGATGCAACAAAATTCACATTATAAATGCCATGGTATGTTATGTTCTTTCTTTAAGAAACTTCTTTGTTCTGAGCTTACCATTTTCCTTTTGTTTCTCAGATTACAGAAGCTTTTACACAAAGAAATTTCATAATTCAGACTTTAACTCTTAGCATCGACTGAGGACAAACCCAGAATCCTGGCTCCTCCTCCTGGTCAGAGGACATGGCAGTACTACCAGGAAAAACAAATAAACAAAACTCTCAAAGCAGCCAAGGGCTAACAAAGCAGGAGGTGACCAGAATTAGTTGCAGGAGCCTGTCCACACTGTCAGATCTAACACTCCTGCATAGTTTGCTCAATGAAACTTCCAGTCTTCCTCAGAAGAGCCAAACTGGTCTTGAAGAAGTGGAAAGCCAATACATACTGTCCCCTGGCAACCTCTGCGGTAGTTTAAAACTGAACCTTTACCCTGACTATGGACACAGACAGGCATTCTGATGTGGAGAGAAAGCCTTGCCAACCCTTTCTTGCTCCTCGAGTCCTCTGCTTTCTCTTTGGAGCACTGAGCATGCACTGCTCCGGTCTTTTTGCTGCGTGTGCCGCAATGTTTAGGTGAAGATTATGTGGGAGATGTAGAAAATGGTTTATTCCAAGAACGTGATCAAGGATGGTGGTTGACATAGCATAGGAAACCCAGACAGCATAGACACCGTGCACGGGAGCAGCGAGCTCCAGCTCATGACCTGGATATTGCAACATCCAAATTTCGGGCAAAAGTCCCAAAGAGCCAAACTTAAGGCTCAAATGCATAGGAAGGTCCAGGAATAGAAAAGAGGTTCATGAAAACGCTTGCATTTTCATGTTCTTAGAAAGAAAAATACAGTGTATTACAAGAGGTTACCTCTGAACCGAGCCAAGTAGCTAATTTGATTAAAGCATGTGTTTTCCAGTATGACTTAATAACATCAAGAGACAAAAAAGTCACCAGTTTTGTAGATGACTTTAAGGTTAATTATTCTCAATATTAATAAAAGAGCACCTTATTTCTCCCTTGTTATTCGACAATTATTTCCAGATCTTAGCTCTTGCTGTGCCTGTTCCTTCCCGGGAGAAGGGATCCTGCCGGGGAGCTCCTCACAGCTCGCTCCATGGGAACAGCGAGACGCTGTCACACCGAGACGCAAAACACACACTTTGGCAGACCAGGCGTCCCGTAAAGGGTGACACTTCCACACAGCAGTTTATAATCAGGAGGGGGTCTCCCTCCCCGTGCCAGCACCTCCTTCCGTCTCCGAAGGAGCCAGGGACCCGGACGCCACCGCCGGGATCGGTCACGGAGGGACAGGAACGGCAGATGGGGCAGCACAGCTCCCACAGGCAGCCCCTCTATCGCGGAGGGCCAGCCTCGGCCCGGGGCACCGGCGGCTCCGGGCCGGGCAGAGGGAAGCGGGGTGCCGCAGCCCCGCACCAACGGCCGGGTAAGCTGTCCCCCGGCCGCCGCTCCCCTCCCGCCATTGGTTGTCTCCCGCCGCGGGGCGGGGCCGTGCCCGTTTGAAACTGGCCACCCAGCGCAGCCCGGGCGGCGGAGGGTCCCCGCGCCCGTTGGCGGCTGCTGAGGAGGGGCGGGCACTGGCTGCGGGGGCGGCGGGCGCGCTCCAGCCCGCGCCGTCTCTCCCAGGAGTCCGTTAGCGGGATGGGGCGGGGCTAGGCTAACGGCTGCTCTCGGCATTGGCTGGCGAGCCCCCTGGCCGTGGTGACTCTCGCCAGTGCCCGGAGAGCTTCCTCCCTTCCTGGCGGGACGGGCCAGCCCCCGCTCCTTTATTGGCCGGCGCGGGCTGTCGCCGCCTCGCGGTTGGCGGTGGGGGCGAGGCGGGCGGGGAGAAGGCGTTGGGGCGGCCATGACCGAAACTTCTCTGCCTCCTGCGGTGTGACAGTTGGAGCAGCGAGGGGCGCGGGGCCGGTTCGGCTGCCGCCTCTGGGCCACCGGCTTGTCCGCCACATGGACGCGGAGGAGAAGGAGGCACGGAGGCAGAAAGTGGAGGCCGGCAGGGCTAAGGTGAGGGGGTCCCGGCTTGGCCTCGTCCCCGGCCCCCTTCGGTGCCCCCGGCCGGGTACCGAGTGGGAGGGCCCGGAGAGGGGCTGCCTCCTGGAGCCTCTGCCCGCTCCAGGTCTCTCCCCCGCGGCGGGGCCCCGGCGGGTTTTCCCTCGTTCGAAGCGGCGCTCGGTCCGGGCGTCGGTAACGCTGAGGCGTTGCTGCCCGTCGGGGGGTGAGGTTTGTTTTCCTGAGTACCGTGGCTCTGTCAGCATATGCCTGGCGGTGCTCCCTGAGTGCAGGTTGCCTGAAAGGTATATCAACACTATCTTCAGTGAGCAAGGAGCAGCTTAAAGTAGTGCATCTGTCTTCCTCCAGGTTCTGGCTTGGGTTTTTTTGTTTGTGTGTGTTGGTGTTTGGGCTTATGTTTGTTTGGGTTTGGTTTTTTATCTTTCCCTTCCCCCCTCTCCCCCCTCAATTCTCCCATTTTTACCTAGGTTTCTGTTCAGTTATTTGTGAAAATACCATATTTCTAGGTGAGAATACCCGCGAGTAGGTGTTGCGGGTTTTACTACTTCAGTGAGTAGTCCTCTTGCCTTTGCATCTGCAGGTGTGTGGCTGGAGAAGTGGGTTGGTTTGGTTGTCTCCAGTCATGCTGTTAGCAAATGCTTCGCACGCTTTGAGCAGTTACATGCCTTCAGTTAGTTGTATTTTGGTGGGACTGTGTAGAGAGCTCATATGATGCGACTGATGAAGTAACATAATTATTGTCTGCGACTATGATATTAACACTTGATATGTATTAACCCTCTTAGATAAAAACTTCTTGAACACCATTACAAAACAAAGCAGAAGCTGGTTAGAAATGGCCAATCACTTTTCTTTTAATTCAGCCATTCTACTGTTTTTTGAGCTGTTATTGTCGTATTTCCCTTCTGGGAATCTACTGCTGAATAAGGCTTGCAAGTCTGCAGCCACAGCTTTTCCCTGTTCTTGCCAGCCCAGTAGGACTGGAAGGGGGGACTGTGGCTACAAGGGGATAGCTGAGGCTGCACAGGCTGTTGGGAGGTTTGGACAGATCCGATCTTTCCATGATGTGCTGCAGCATCTTCACCCCTGATATCACTCCTAATGATTCTCCTGCAGACATAGGGGCATGGCCCTTTCTGCAGGGAACCTATCTGGAAATCTGCCTAGTGGGGTCGGTGCTGTCATGGTTGCCACTCACTCCTGCTCAGCAGCTTCTCATTTGCACCTGGGGAGGAGTAACCCCCTGCACCAGGACAGGTTGGGGCCTGACCTGCTGGAGAGCAGCTCTGAGGAAAAAGACCT
>KZ506299.1:63037-100529 GCA_002844005.1 Limosa lapponica baueri | reverse complement strand
GTTCCTGTGGGACCTGCTCTGGGTGGACCTGCTTTGGCAGGGGGTTGGACTAGATGATCTCCAGAGGTCCCTTCCAACCCCATGTGATTCTGTGATCTGTTTGCCCTCGCAGCCTTGTGTCCAGTGTGGATGCAGTCCTCTTTTGGAGAACAATTACGTGATTAGTTTTTTGATTAACACCAAGAGAGGAAACTGAGAACAGGAGTTCTTCGGGTTGAAAAGATGCATTAGTTGTGGCAAGACTCATGTTAAGGTTTCTTTTGTAACCCTTCTTTAAGTATAGTATCTGTTTATAGTGATAGACTTGCCTTGAATAAATTATTAGTTCCCACCTGTTGTACAGCTGTTGTTTGCCATTGAAAAAAAAAATAGGGACTTGCATTAAGTTTCACGTTATGTGTGCAGAGCCAATGTTGAATTATTTTTTTTTTAAACTATATGCTAAATATCTCTCATCTTACCATTTGAAAAAATTGTTAGCCAGTCATCATCATCAATGTTGCTATTGCATGGTATCATATACTTGGTATACTGAGAGAAAAGGAAAGGGTTTAGAAAGGCAGAGATAGTTGTAGTGCTTTCTCTGCTTATTAAAATGTCACAGAGACCCATCGCTTAGCTAGCAGATCATGGGCACCAGACAATTTTCAAAAAACACCTGGACAAATGAATGGAAGCAACATCTGTTTGGGCTTATTAAACATGAAGATAGTATGTTTGTCTTTGGAAGGCAAAGATATGAGCTGCAGATTCCTTAGTACACTCACATCCAATTTCAAGCATATCTGGCTGTGTGCTTGCCTTGGTTTTTTGTCTTTACTTATATACACACAGTTGTAGAACTAACTTATGGAGCAGATGCATACTGGGCTAATTACTGCAATGAATGCAGCTTTGGTCTCACTCAGTGTTCTTAAGCCCATAGTTGGATATGTCGTGCTGCTGAGTAGGTGGGCTGAATGACTGTATCCAGAAACTTCCCCTGAATAGCTCATGTTTTTGAAGGCTCTTATAGAATAGAGCAGTGGGAAATGTCCTCCCTTTTTGTTCTTCTCTATTTCTTTTTTCTGATTTTCTTTGCACTGCCCTCCTCGTGACTACAAATGCAAGTTTGAAAGGGAGAAATAATTGTGAGCAGGCACAGTACTTCCTGTGGTGCAGGCTACAGCAGCTTAAGGCGATCCCATCTCTGAACTGATATATTAACTATTCAGTGTTCATTCGAATCAACTGACTGAATCACCTTACTGCAATACTGCAGGGATGCTCACGACAGCAGGGGACAGGAGTGCGAGGCTAGTTGTGTGTTGTAGTAACCTGACTTCTAACAACCCACGCAGTCATGGTAACTGCGGTCTGATGCTGCTTGACTCTGGAGGTGTGAACTGCTGTGGGACTTTTTTGCCTTCCCCTGGTTTCCTCCCCCCAGCTCCCCCACAGTAAAAATTTTTTTTTGTTTGGCAGCCTTAAATTTTAGTCTGCTAAATAATGAGTTGGGAAAGGATGCTTTCCTCTTTAAACTATTGCATTATTCTTTTACATATAGGAATAAAAACTCAGTTTGAAATGCATTTAAGTTATCACCTAGTAATAATAATAATAATTCCAACTGTTACATTAATTGGAAATTGTCATGATTTGACAACTAAGTACTGACTGTATCAGGTACTTGAGATTTTCATTTTCAATAAATACAATACGCTTGCCAAGGTAGTAACTGAGAAACAGAATAAACAGAGTATTCAGTGCTGCTTTTCTCTCCTTGTTTTTCTCCGTCTCAAGTTAGCTGATAGGCACATTGGGCAACTGTCCCTTTAGTTATAGACCTGTATGTGCCATATGTCGTGTGTAAGAAGTTCTTGCTGTTCCTGCATCTTATATGGGAGGAGCTTAAAAAGGAGTGCATGTTTTCCGGGAAGTTTTTACCCCTCATCAGTTTGAGGAAGCTCTAAAAAATGTTTCTGGGTTTTGTCTAAGAGCACTTGTGCTTATGTTTACCATATCTAGGAAGTAGACTAAGATGTATTTGAACAACCTGTTTCTATGTGGTGCTGATGTGGTTTTCTGCTCCATTCCATTTTCTATGTGTATTCTTTTTGGTACTAATTTCTGAAGTATGTAGAACAGTAAGTCAAAGAATAAATTCTGTGAGAGGTAGGCTGGGGAGAGCTGAACAGGGCTGCAGGTGCTGCAGTTTTCCTGTCAGCTTGCCCATGCCACTGGTGCCAGTCAGCTTGTAATAATGTGGTGGAAGGATGTCAGCATAGCAGGTAATTTGGGACAGGGATGACATGGGGACCACACGGCACAAAACCTGGCAGGCTTACTCTTCTAGTTCTGGGATGCTCATGTGGTGTTGACCATAACAATTCAGAGGTGCCTTGTGGCTGCCTCTTTTAACTGGCTGGTCCTGGGGAGGTGAAGTTGCAGTATATTGGTACTTGCAGAAAGGCCAGATGGTCTTCTGTGTGGAGGACTGCTCTGGATACTGCAGTGGACAGTGCTGTTGGTGTTCCTGTGGCTAAAAGTGAAGCTTTCACCTTTGCACATGATGCTAGAAAGCCAGCTGAGAATTGGGCCCTTTAAAAGGGCATGATGGGATCTCACTGGGATGGGGGAGAATCACTGTTATATGGTTTCTTCGTATTCACACAAACTACTTCATGTTGGATGACTGTCTGTGTATCTGATGATACTCTTATAATGACACTTAAATTCATATAGCTGATTAAAGGCTCTGGAAGTGTGATACTGCCCTAACTACCGCTTTCCCCATTCAGTCATTCCATAAATCTGGAGCATGTTTCACCCTAGATGATTTCATGAACCAATAAGTCCAGTAATTCTGTAAAATTTTGGAGTAGTTGGGTATTTTTGCATGTTATGTATTATGATTTTGTATGTTTAATGCGTATATTGACCCATTCATAAGTTTTGTTTTTGAGCTGTGCATCTAAAAATTCATACTCATTTAGATGTTTAGTGATGGCAAGTCTTGGTATTTTAATGTCAAATACTTAGTCCCCCTTCATGAAATTGCTAACTGCTCTCTATGATGGCCACTCTGCCTTTCCTTTCTCATTTTTTCTGATTGTTTTACTCGTTATCCCTTTTTTCCTGCTTCAGCAGCTTCCTCTACTCTCCGTTTTTCTGCAGGTTTCCTCTTGTTCCTTTTCCCCATGTTATCAGATTAATTAGTGCAATAGCTATTTTTGACACATATTGACATCAGTAAGTGCTAGAGTTAAACCTGATTTCAGAGAATCGTATTTGAGTCTCACTGCAGCTTTATTTTGTGTGTTCATTTTGCTTATTTTGAAGAGCAACACAGCACCTTTGTTTTGGTTTTGTTTTTTTTCTTTTTTTGTTTAATCTGCATTCAGTATTAATAACTATGGAAATAGAGGACTTCATCTTAAAAATAAGCTATTTTTACATGAACATCATAAGTGCTGATAAGAAACTATGTATTTCTGTAAATACACCTTTTAAACAGGCTGCTCAGTGTAGCAGGTCTGTAACCGTGTATCTGTTGAGTAGCTAAGCTGTCAGGTAGAAGTCGCTATAAGGGCATGGGTGTAAGGAGAAAGGACTGAACTAAATCCATTTCACAAGTTAAATGAAAAGACATGGACATGACTTTTGTTCAGAGTAGCTGTTTTACAGGAAAACCAAGCTGTCAAGCAGTGGATTTTTATGTATATTGCAGGTAGAACTTGGCAGTTATGTTTACCTCATGTCGTCATTTGACTATTTTATCTCCTCACAAGGATAAATTAACAGTAAACTTGATAGCTTATGGTTGTAACCTTGGAGAAGGCTTATTCCTCATGAGAAGGATGTCTGGATTTATGCTGCGAGGAAGATGTTACCTGGAAATGCTGCCTAAACACAATACTAGAGTGGAAAATACAATAATCCTTTTTAAGCTGTTTAAGGTGCTAAGGAAACTTGGGTAATAAATTCTGACAGTGACATTCTTTACAAGTCCCTGGTGCTTCATAGAGCTGTTATAGTCTGATAAAGTAGAGCATCTGATTCTTCAACAGAAGAAATTAAAATAACCTGGCTTAATTGATTTTCTATTTATGTATTGTAGGCTGCTTTCTGGCTAGGAAGTTTTGCTGTAGTCTCTTAAGGGGGTGGCAGAAAACGAGCATGAGGATTCAGTTTCCTTAATTTTAATCTTAAATCTTATGCTGACAAAGATCTGTTTAGATACATTTTTGGGGAGTTATTGTTTTTGCTGGTCTTCCAGAAAGAGTTCTCAATTTTTTTTTTTTCCTAATGATTCTAGTATATTAACAACTTGTTCCTTTAGTAATCTGTCTTGCTGTAATTCTGGATTGTCATTGACACACAAAGTTACACTGAGTAAAATTTGATTCTTGTATTGAAATGAGTCTTTAGGACTGGTGTGAGATTTCTTGCTTAGTTGCAGTTTTCCAGTATGTTTTGAATGTGCAGAAAATAGGAGGATAAAGCAGTTTTTCTGCAGATGTATATATTTTATCAAGATAGGATCATCATCACCCATGGGTGTGTTAATCTTGTGGTCCTGCTACCTTTTTCTCACTTACCTCTCTCTCTACCTCTTTCAATCCTTTCTGCACAGTTTGCTTACTTCAGACAACGAAAAACAAAAAGCGACATCACGCAGTCGCAGAAAAAGACGGCGAAGAGGAAGGGCTCATCTGTCCACACACATGACGTTCCGAAGGAAGAGTACGCACTAGCGGCCCAAGATGTTGGTAAGGGCATAGAGAGTAAAGCTGAAGACACCAGCCTACTAGAGAAAACCACAGAGACAGAGGTAAATCTTAGTATTTCTTGTTTCACTTCACTCCGTCTGCAGATAGCAAGTATTCAAGGTGGTTGTTTTACGTAATTGGGTATTAGGTCTCTGGCAGTGTGAACTAGCTGCCATTGAAAAGTAAGTGAAGCGATGTATTTTCACTTCTAATAATTAACTCTCTTACAAAGTCATGTAAATAACTGAAAAAAAAAATCTCCATTACATGGACTGGACCGCTGGTATTGTCAAGGAGCTGTCTACTGTTAGCCAATTGAGGTCTTTCACCTTTCACTGCCATGAACTTCTGTTTGGGCAGACTTCTGGTTATGTGGCTGTGACTCCATGAGATGCCAAGTCCAGACTGAGAGGCGTAGCAGATTCAGGACCTTATAATGCACAGCATTAGTTTGGTTTTGTATCACTTTGCTGGCTCAAATGTGCTTCATGTTTTCTGAAAAAAGTATGATTTGTTCCAGCATGCTCTTAGTAGCCATTGTAAAGCCAGCATAGATGTTACATTCTCTGACAAATTTGTTTAAAATATGACTCTGCTTGTGCCTGTTATATTTCAGTGTATTTGTACTGGTGATACTCTAGAAGTAGCCCTGTAGTCACGTCAATAAACATAGAAACAGACCATGTACTGGTCTGCCTGAATTAAGCAGTTGCTTTCTTGCTTTAGCTCCCAAGCAAGACTTTCATTTTTGTATCAGCTGTGGATTAGACAGTCATGTGACACTTTCTCTTTCTTTCTGTCTGGTAATAAAAGCAGGCAAAACATAGTTTTGAAAATCTTTTTAATAGGAATCGGGCTTGCTTCAGAAATGGTTGACTAAAGCTTTCACAAGCCTCAAGCTACAGCACAACTTTCTGGCTACAACAAACTGTATCTGTCTTGGTCTGGGAGTTTTAGAAAATAGTTTCCCAGTGCATTTCAGCATGTTGTCTATGCAAAGATCTGTGAGTTTTGGCGAGGCAGTGCCCTCTGCATAAAAAGTGTCTCTCCAGGTGTTCGTGTGTTTTCAAAACATACAACAGTAGGATCAAGCTAGTGTATTTACAAGCCTGAAATAATGGAGGGTATAATTTGCATGTATTATCCTGCTTTCTGCTGTGAGGGTAGTGCTTTCAGGACAGTGTAAACATGTTAGCATTGCAAAGGCTTTTATGAAGCTACATGCCAAGCTGTCTGCACTAAGAAAAAAGCGCACAGTACTTTGTCACTCGGCCATAGCATTGTTGGCAGTGTCCTTATTACATTCATGTGAACTTAAATTAAAAAACAAGCAAAAATCACTTGCTGCTTCTAAACAGCTTCTGTCAAAGTAGCTGGTTTATAGAGCAAACGGAATTGCTTTCCAGGTTACGTGGAGAGGGTGCCAGTAGTCATTGGAAACTACTTCATGCAGATTGAAAATACAGGGAGGGTTATGGGCTTCCTTTTCTAAATAGCGCTACAGTCATCTTTGTCTTGTTGTGAATTTAGTGAGTGGTAAATATCTTTCAAGATATCAAGGTACATTAAGTATATGCGTCAGAAAATAGTACTGCTTTCATAATTACCTGAATGATTTTAGCATGTTTGTCACGTAATCTCCTGTCAGTTACTAATACCTAGTAGTGGATTAAAGAGTGCTCAACTGTATTTGCAAGCCACAAAAGCAGAAGACAGAACGTTGAATCTCAATGGTGAGACTTAGCCCTAAATTTTTGAGCAAGCTTTCATGATAATTTTTTTTCCATTTATTTCATTCACTTGACCATGGATGACCAGCTGAGTTTAGCATTAAAGTCAGTCTCTCTCTCTCGCTGGAATGCTGTCTCACAACATGGACATTTCTCCCTCATGTGCTTAAGATGTTTCCAAAATAATTCAGCTTTTCCTTATGTATCTTCAAAATGGCCATGACTTAGTGTTTACTTTATTTGTTTTCTTGCCAGGGCTGTGCTGACGTTTCCAACTGGGATGCGCTGAATGATCATGCGGCTGAAGAAAGTGTGAAGGTATGTATCTTTAGTAGCAGGTGCTGATATATATGTGAAAGAAGAGTATGATAATTTGTTACTAAAATTATATAAAGCATTGTTATCAAATGTGATAAAAGTTATGTGATTTCACTCTTACAGTCTAAACCAGGTACTTATGTGTACGTACGTGTACTGGCTGTGACATTGGTTGCTAAGAGAATTGGTTTTAGTGAAATCATGGACCTTGTCCAGAGCAATTTAAATGATGCTTTTAATTGAAAAGTAGGCTCAATTGTTGTCGTACTTTAGAAAAAATAAAGTATTTAAAATAAAATACAAGATACCATCTCCTCTGTGAGAATTGTAACAGTATTGCTCCAAAGACACCACAGGATTGACTGGAGCAGCTTCTGTCTTTGCATTTTTTTTTGTTTGTTTTGCTGTTAAAGGCCATAGAAGCTCAGAGTATGTTGAATATTTATTTCCAATAGCTGCTTACACTTGAATTTAATGTTAAGTCAAGAAGTTTATATTATTATTTTTTCTATGGATGGACTGTTTTCCAGTCAGCACAGATGTGTGTAAAAACTTTGTATAATTTTTGTAGTATTCTCCCTCTGCCCACTTGTAAGTTGTATTTTAAATCCCAACGTGTGTGAAAATGGCACTTTGCCCCAGTTTGGTGCTGTAGAATCGCAAGGCTCTTCTCCCTAACTCACTTTTGCATCTTAAAGTATTATATGAAAATACATTATCTGTGAAATTTTTTTATTTGGAATTTTTAAGAATTAAGTACTTCGTATATAATGCTTCTATTAAATACTGAGTCTCAATGTTGTATTACTTTTAAACTAGAATATACCCCAAATTTAAGCTTGAATTTATATTCAGAGTAATCACAAAAAAGATGTGATATATTGTTTTGGTGAGTAAATATATTTTTGGGTTTTTTCTATGAAGAAAGTTTTGATAAATCCTGCTGCAGAATACAGTGAGCTTGATGTTAAGAAGTGTCAGATGAGAATAGCTGAGTTAGAGAACAGACTTCTGGAGAAGCAGAAAGAAGCTGAAAGGCTCACCACACAGATGGGCAAGCTACAGGAACAGCTTACCCAGCAAAGTGACTCTACGCAAAGTCAGGTATGTTTCATGGAATTGGGGGATAATATAGTACTATTGTAATCTGAAAAATATTTAGGAGACAAAACTCAAAATAAGTACTGTTTTTTGTTGATAAGTGCTTCACCTTGCTAACATGTGCTGCGTAAATCAGTACTTCGTTTTCCATTTACCAATCTCCAGGACTTCATATTGCTTGAATCAAGTGAGAGTGAAATTAAATTTGAAAAGCTTCTATTTTTGGAGAGCTTTTATGAAATGCATAGTTGATTTCTTCTGCTGATAAAAGTATAGCTAATCATACATTGAGGTAGAGGCTCAATGTAAAAGCTTACATTTTTATAAATACTGACTTTAAATAAATATATCTATATTATATATATCAAGGTCATGCTGAAAGATGGTGGACACCCCACCCCACCCCATCCTGAAGTATTGTTCAAACTATTGAAAAAGTACTTACTGAAATGTCAATATTTCTGTGGATATGCCTGAAAACCACTTTGTAGATGCAGCTAGGCCAGCTTTTCAAAAATTCACACAGGATGGCAGACACCACTGCCACCACCACCCCCCAGAGGCTTTTTGAATACTTGTAAATACTTTTGGCTTTTTGATTTTGGGATGGGTTTCTTTGTATAGGCAAATAGTTAAGCAGGATAAGTAAACTTGTCTTTAAAAACGTGTACTTTCCCCTCTCCCAAAATATTAAAAAAAATATTTTGAATTCCCTTTCTCTAGCGTTTCTGTGTAAAAGTAAATTATCAGGTGCTTCTGGGGAATAGTTACTTCCCCCTTTACATGTTGTTTTTCTCCTTTTAAGAAACAAAGACATTTCCTGTTGGTGAGAAATAAATTGAAAAGGTTGATGTGATTAACATACAATAGGAGTAATGTTTCCCATCTCACTAGCTTTCTCTCACATGGCTGAAAAGAAGAGCTGAGAGATAGGAGACCATTTAGGGGTTATTAAATATTCATTATATCCAGTAGAAAACTTGATTGCTTTTACATCAATAAGAGTTATAAATTTTTTTAAGTAAAAATATTTCATTACCAGTATCCTGTCATTTTTTTAAAAAAAGTCTCTCTTGATTGGCTTTGTAATCTCTTTTGAGATCTGTGGCAGGTTCCTCTTTCATCACCCCTGCCATCATGTTTGAACACAAACATTTCTGGTCCTTTGATATAAGTTTGTTAAAACTTAAGTGTAACTATAGACTCTAACAGTTTTGCTTTAAGATAACTTACTGTTATATGTTAAGAATATTTTAATTTTAAAAGTGCATTTCTTGTGATCCATGTAGGAAGCTAGTGTTCAAGAGCAGAATGAAGTCATCGGGAAACTAACAAGCTGCCTTCAACAGGCGAAACAGGATCAGGATGACCTACAGGAGGAGGCTTCACGTGTAGCTGCTCAGGTCCGTGATTCACAACTTCAGTTACATCCGGTTTTTGTTTCCTTTTTCCTATCCAATTTTTGTTTCCTTACAAAGAGAGTAAGAACACGTTTGGAATATGAATGTAAAAGCATATTGAGCTTATCATAGCTCTTCATGTGCATGCAGAACTGAAAATGATTTGAGGGTCGGGCAGAGCTTTCTCCAGTTGCTAGGGAGAAGTTCTGGAGACATCCTATTTTCTGCTTACTTGCTCGTGTAATGTTTGGGAGGTCATTACACTTCTTTGTCCATCAGTATAGCCCCTTCTAGGGAATTTTAATTTTACCCCATGCTGTTAGTGGTTTGGATCTATATGCAGCCATCACTGCAATGATATGGGCTTACATGGGATCAGTTTTCCATGCCTTTGCCAAAGAAAGCTCTCAGTATATGCATGAGCAAGCGTAACAGCTCAGCTGTTACACAGAAAGTTGCTATGTTGAGCTAGTATGACTTGGCACAAAGAAGGAGATTTAAAATAACCTGAAGAAGGTTGATATGGCTCCTATGACACACAGAAACCTGCTTCAGTGCAACAAGTTGATCATGGATCTAACTCCTGGGTAGTGAGAGGTACTACAGCCTTTCATCTACTTTACTTTTTTTTTAATACTTTATTCTTTTTTTGGTGATACAGTGTTCTGGTGGCTATTCTCTCTAAACATCTGTGTATTTGTTGTCTTAGGAGCCTTGTAGTATATGCCAAAGAGTAATATTTACATTTACTTATTTCAGGCTTGCAAGATAAGAATTAAACTAGGAGGGATTACATGTCTTAAATGTCTGGATAGGAAGGGGGTTTAAAAAAAAATTAAAACCTGTGACTTACTGAAGCCCAGGGATTATCCTGAAGGAGTTGTTTGTGCCCTGGAAAATAAATCCTGTGCTAAATGAAATTTTGGAAAAGAACAAAAACCACTGCTTTCTATGTACAATTCTGATTGCTACTGACAAAATATGAGATAATAGTGAAAATTACTCCACAGATGATTGTTGGGATTTGCTCCATAAGCCATTGAAAGAAAATGATAGAGCCTCTACCACTTCAGGCATATTCTGAATAAGGCTAGTAATATGATGTGAGTTGTTTGTTGGAAGCATGTCAACTTTGATAACAGATGAAAGTACTAATACTGTCTTAAATATTATCATCTTGGTTTTAGCAAAGTCTTTAGAAAAAAGTTTTAAAAATTAGTAAAGCACATTTTATTTTACCCCCTGTAGGGGCAAATGTTTTCTTTTTATTTGGAGGGAGATGGAGAGAAAAGAAAAACCTTTAGTATTGAGTTGTAAACCCTTTGTAGAGAAGACTGTTTTTGTTCATTGTGCTCTTACCAGTATGTCCAGTCTGTTGGAAGTCCTGCTTTGTTTTGGAGGCTTCATGGAGATGAATTATCTAATGTTTATATCTTTAAGTAATAGCATCTAAAACATGACAAGTGTTGTGACTTCTTAGGGAGTTTCTTATTCATTAAGAATGAATGACATGGGGTAAACCTGTAGTAAATGAATACAGTATATTTTATGTGTACAGTAAGGCTAAGGTATGAGTTATTCTGATATAAACTTTCTTCTGACTGTGAGTACCTTTATGTGTCCAGGTTAATGAGATGCTGAGGAGTGAAAGCTCTGGGAAAAACGAAGTATTAAAAGCCCAGTGGCGGATGTCCTTGTTTCAGAACCGTCTCAGAGAGCAAAATGCACATTTGGAGATGCTGCATCAGAAAGCACATGACCTGGAAGTACAGCTTGAGTCTTCTCTAAAGGTAAAAGCCGTTTAAAGTGCCTTTATAATTATGAGTTCTAGGTAGTTAGGTTTTTGTTGTGATTGTGCAAGCCAAGGTGGTACTTCTTGGAGGAAGAGCCTGTAATGAACATTTAATTTGTGCTTACAGTAACATTCATGCTTCAGGACTGAAACAACACTCCGGTATGAAATTAAAAAGCTATTCTTCTGAAGGTAGTGATATTCAGCGAAGGCAAAATAGCTGATCACAATTTAAAATCTTTTTTTTCACATGAAATAAGGATTTAGTTCTCGCTCTTTAAAATATGCTTATTTATTGAAATTACTCCATCGGTTTCTGTTGCAGAAGGTTGATCTTTAACTCTGTTATTAAACTGTTGTATAAAATTAAGAAGTTTCCATCTGAAGTAGGTCCATCTGGTGTTCATAGAATGGAGGCATGTGGGAACATAGCTGACAGAACTTTGCAGTGGGGTGAAGGTTCTTGGATATGTTGTGTAAGCATATAACAATGCAGTTGTATGTGAACTTGAAACACCTAGTTGAGGGTAAAAGTTAACTGTATCTGTAATCATGCTAGTTTCACATACAAAACAAAGTGAAAAGCTTGTGTGGGAACGTTTTGATGTTTGATGATCATTCCAGAAACAGGCACTGTGAGTAAAGAAACTCAGTTAAAAAAACAGAAGAGGTACTTTTTTTTTTTTTTGTAGTATGTATTTCAAATTTGGTGATAACTCTGATGTGCTATGGTGGCATGGTCATGAAAAAAGTCTTTTTCTTTAGAAACAAGTTTATAGGGATTGTAATTACTAACATACATAAAAGGAACAGCTTAAAAGGTCTGATTTCCTTTAAGCACGTAACCAGCAATGCTATAGCTAGAAGCCTTAAACTTCAAAGTGAGTCAGATGAGTCAAAATTTGGCATGGCTGTTTTGTTGGCCTACTCCTGCCTGCAGGAGCTGTTTTCTCTGTGCAAATGGATGTGAGATGGAGAGATAACAGTAGCTCTGATATTTATATACTTTTTTAAATTAAAATACCTGAAATTTGAGACAGCTGCTATTTTCTTTCTCTCTGGAGTCAGTGGCGTACCATTTGTTATTGCTTAGGCAATTTGATGTTTGTTACCACGTTTGAAGAGTCTCAGTAGTATTTGCCACTTTCAAGGATGTGCTTAAAAATCTTGTTGCCTAGGCCAATGATAGACCCTGCACTTAAAGGTAAATATTATTTGTGAAGACAAATGGAAAGCATGAGGCTTAAGGAAGTTAAAACAGGTCATATTTCAATGGCGTATTCCATCTGTAATATTTTCTTTTTAAGAATACCAAAGATAAAGAAAATCTGCTTGCCGAAGTGGATGGAGATCTGAAAGGTACAATGCAACAGTTACACAAAAGCATAGAAGAAAAAGAACAACATATTAAAATACTTCAAGGTCTACTGACATCAGAAAGATTTAGCTTGTCTATACTACAACGTACCCTTTCTCTCCAGGACTTGGAAATAAAACAATTGAAAACTGAAATAGCTTTATCCAAAATGAAAGAACAACAACATATTGAAGAACTGAAAATCAGGCATGAGGAGGATATTTGCAGACAGTTGGAGGACTTGAGGGCTGAGCTGGAGAAGTGCAACAGAAGAGAGATTGCAGAAGCCAAGCAGGTATATGAAGAAGAAATTATTTTAAAATATAAGAATGAACTTGAACAGTTAAAAAAAGAACTCTGTGCTCTGAATTCTGAAGAACACATTCAGAGCTTGAATGGCATAATAATTGACTTAAATAATAGCCTTTGTGAGTCTGAAATTAATAAAGAAAATTTGAGAAAGAAACTTGAAAACCAACAGGAAGACTTCCAGAGAGAAAAATCTGAAATTGAGACTAAATACAAGGATTTAATTGATGGCCTTAAGTCTCAACTTTCTGATGCAGAAGAGCAGGTCAAGGAAGCACAGCAATATAAAAAAGAAAAACAGTCCTTGAATGAAGAGATTCAGAAACTGAATTCTTTCATACAGGAATTAAATGAAAAGCAACTTTATGAAGCTGAAAAAAGTATAGATGTAAGGCAAAAGCATGATGAAGAGACTGTCTCCAATGAAAAGCTAGTGAAATTGAGGAAAAAACAGATTTTACCAGAGGTACTGCAGTTGCAGAGAGCAGAGCTTGAGGAGATGTGGAATAAACTGCAGCAGTTCAAAGGTGAAGGTGAGCTAGTTCATGAAGAACTAGAGTTCCAGCATGACTTGGAAGTAGACTCCTCAAGGGATCAATTAGAAGAAATTAAGAATTCAAAGACCACAGAGAAAAATGAAAGAAGTGAAGGAGATAACCTGTCTGAAGAACACTTGTCAGAACTAGGCCTTTTCAGTGGTGATGAAGGCATATTGGCTAAATATCTCGTCTCCATGGAGAGACCAGAAGAGTCATATGCGTCCAGCACTTCTGAAGGTTATGCCATTGAAGAAGGTAGATACAGTAGATATGGGTTAGACAGTAGTTTGCTTCTAGACCCCAGCAGAGATTTTATACCTTCTCCATTAAACTTTGGCCTTGATGAGGAAACATGTCCTAGTGCTTTGGCTCAAGAGACTTCTGAAGAGACTGAGGTGGGAACAGAGGCCTTTGTTTCATTTTTGCCAGATAGCTTTCTGCAGCAAAACAAAATAAGTGACCATGATGACGTAAAGGATGATGAGACAACTTGTTTAGTAGAGAGATGTGTGAAGCTGACTGAGGAGCTCCGTGAGAAGGAGTCAGCCTTGAAGAAATCTTATCTGGAGACCCAAGCAGCTGTTGGAAAATGGGAAAAAGTAATGGCTGAGCTATCTCGCACACGTGTGGAACTGGATGAGGAACGTGAAGCACGAGTCTATTGTGAAAATGAACTTCTTCAAAAAACAGAGAAGGAGAAGGAACTTGAAAACAAAATAATGTTTCTGCTAAAGCAGCAGGGTGAGGATGGAGGCCAGCCTTACTGTGCTGTAGAGCCTTTAACACAAGCGTCAAAATCTTCTACCTTGCAAGAAATGGTAAAAGACCTCCAGGGAGAAAGAGAAACATTGATAGTGCAGCTGCAAACTCAGGAGAAATTAGTGAAAGACGTTCAAGAGCAGGAAACAGCTTCTGATTCCGTAACAAGTGAAGTACGGTCTCTCTTTGGATGTCAGTTAGCTGCGTTGCAAACTCAAAGGGATCAAATGCAAAGTGAGCTTGATGCTCGGGAAGCTAAAAACCAGACAATACCAGAGCTGCTTGGTCAGAAAACCATACCTGAAGAGACATTGCTAAAAGAACAGGAGTTGCTCAAAGCTGATATCTATACTAAAGAACAAAAGTTAGCACTCTTATTGAAGGAAAAAACAGCCTTAGGAGAAAGATTATCTGAGGTGGAGGAGGATCTAATAAAGACAGAAAAAGCACTAGCAGAGAATGCTAGCATCATTGAGGATCTTGAGAAAAACATACATGAACTTAATGCTGAAGTGAAAAACCTCAAAGATGTACAGGAGCGAGAAAGACTGGGATATGAGGACAGATTAAATTTCAGCAACCTAGAAATTCATAAACTTAATGCTGAAATAAAGGCCAAAAGTACTGAATACAGTGAGAAAAAAAGCCAGTTGACTGAAGAAATAGTCCATTTGAAGAAGGTTTGTTTGGAGCTTGAGACTCGCTTGCAGGAGTCCTTTCAGTCTGCACGAGCTGCACAGGAGGCACAATCTGAGATGGTGAAACAGTACAAAGAAGAAATTGGTAAAATGGAGACTCAACACCTTGCCGAAATAGCCAAAGTGAGTTTGACACACAAGAAAGAGGTAGGAAACCCTGATAATGGCAGGAGTCTTGGGATTTCAGAATGCTTAAGGTAGTAATTGCAAATGTTTGTATGTCTCTTTTCAGATAGAAGAATTAAATGCTGAAATAAAACATAAAGTAGAAAACCAGCAGAAGTTGGAAGAAGAAAGAAAGGAACAGATTGCTTTAATAAAAAAGGTAAATGCTGTAATTAGGTTTATTTCAGAAAAATTAACTCGTTTTGTGTTGTTTGTCATTTAAGTAGTATAAATATTTTAGAGATGCAAAAATCTATTGGTTTTTTCGTGATGTCTTTGTGGGGTCAGGAGGAAGACAGAATTCTGGCTCAGTAATTCATTAGGGGCTAACTAACCGTATTTTGAAGAAGGCTATTTCTCTGCAGGTACATGAACGAGAGCATGATCGTGAAATCTCTGAACTGATTACTAAACATGAAGAAGAAATGGAGAAGCTCCGTGCTGAACTAAATAAGGAACAGCAGTGCCTGTTGGATGAACTTCGTCAGCAAATGGCAGCCACACACAAAGCAGAGATTGAGCAGGCTCAGCTCCAATCGCAGGTAAAATAAAACCAGTAATTGCTGTAGTTGTTACCTGGCTATTGCAAAGAGAAAGCTCCTTGGGTTTTGTGCATACTATGTGTGCTCTTATATGTAATGCTGCAATTGAAGAATTAGAAGTGTTCCCTTGGTGGGTAGTAGTAGATATTTTCTACAGGAGTTCTCCGTGACCCTCACTGCAATTGTATTTTAATGCTGAAGAAAACTGGATGCTTAAATTGATGGGTTTTAAAACAAACAAACAAACAAACAAAACAACACCAAATCCAAACTTTGTCATTTTTCACATCTTGATTAGTTTAACAAAAACTAATAAAATTAATTAAAAATTAATTATAAAGTGTATAAAAACACTGAACCCCTCCACTCTTTAATTTTCCCACTAATGTAATTAGGAATGCTTTTCTGCTAAACTTAAGTATGTAAACCTGACTTTTTCCTCTAAATATTTACTGGGTTTTTGAATGCTTCCACTAAATGCAAAATGGAAATAGAAGGAATACGTCTAGTGTTAGGTCTAATTTCAAGATGTTGGAAAACATTGTCAATGTTTAGTTTATTTAAGAATTGAAGTGGTTGGTCTATCTTAGCTACCATTTCTAACTGTTGGATACTCCTTGCCCCTTTTTTTTTTTTTTTATTTAATGAGGCATGGTGAATTTTATTTCCATGTTTCCAATACCACTTCAGAATTTTGCTTTTTAACAAATCATAACCAATAGCAAATATGAGTAACTTTTTTAATAGACAGTAAAAGGTTGGGGTGAGCTTGTGTTCTGCTCTGATGTTGTGAGGAAGTGGACAGATGCAAGGTATTTGGTAGGAAACGAAGTTAAGAGACAGGTAAGGAAAGCCTTGTACTTTGCACTGAAAACATTATGCAAGTGTCGTTGTAATGGAAGTCAGCTAATTTTCAGGGTTCTATTGCTGCCATGAAGAAACACTCTCCAAGTACAGAAAGGCAAAACTTAGATGTGTTTAACAGCTGAAAGCAATTGAAACTGATCCTGAAAAAAGTGAACACATTTCATTACAGGGGAGGAGAAAACCCTTTTTCTTCTTCGTTACAGACACTGCACAGCCTTGAATTGGAAGCTTTACGCCTAAGCTTAAATAATATGCACACCTCCCAGCTTGAGCTTACACAGTCTAACTTGAGAAGAGAAAAGGAAACTGCCCTTGTGGAACTACGGGAGATGCTCAATGATAAGCGTGCTCAAGAGGTAGCAATTCTGCAAAGTCGCCATCAGCTGGAGCTGGACAAGATAAAACAACAGTGTCTGAAGGAAAAAGAAGACCTTGAGTCAAATTATCAGCAAGAGCTGGGTATTAAAATTTGGGAATAATGGTTTGGATTGAAACCCCATCTGTATTTTTTTTCCTTCGTAGGTTCCTGTCCTGGTGTAGACCTGGTCTTTTGAATGATAGTTGGTGCTGCCTTGAATAGGGACAGAGCTAGACTGGCACGTGCAAGAGTGCATGTCTTCTATATGAGAATGAAGTTGTCCAGACTTAAGTTTAATTTTTCTTCAACTACATGGGTGTTTTGCTGCTATTTCTGTATTTGCTGCTATTTTCCACACTATACTGAACTAGTTGTTTTCAGGCATTAGACAGAGCTGTCAAAGAATTTAATCAGTGCAAAGAGTTAGAGCTCTTACCTGTTATGTTTCTTAGTAATTTATTTTTTTTTAATGCCCTGAGTCAGCACTGACTACTCTTGTGTTTCTGACAAGATATGGAGATGCTTCCCAGCTTGCCCTCTCGGTGGTTTCAAAAAGATGATATAGGAATTGGAAAGGAACTGAAAGGCTCATTGAGAACCTGCAGCTGGGTGTCCTTTGAGATGTATTTGATATTGAGATTGTATTTTTAAATCAGCAAGAGGAAAGCTGCACTCAATAGTACTAAAGCATTGCTGATGGTGCTCTTGGCATTGTTTGGGATATTTGCCTCTTCCCAGATTGGGAGACCATTTCTGACCTGTATGGCAGAGCTTGAGGAATTTCTGGAGAAAGATGAGGCCTGCAGCCATTCAATGATGAAGTTTAGGAACCATTCCTTTGATTGTCCTTCTCTGAGAGGAAGAGAATGTTTAAGGGCTGTGTCTTTTTGACTCGTGAGTAGGAAAGCATTTGTTACCACCGGTAATATATTGAACTGATGGCACGGTGGGATTTGGGAGCAGGAAGAGGTTGGGATGCAGTTCTTAAGATCGACGCTGTTTATGTGCATTTTGGCAATGTAACTTAATATGAAGGTAACCACTTATGAGTGCTTGAATGGAGGGGCTCAGAAGCTGGAATCAGATTATTATAGAATAATTTGGGTTGAAAGGCACCTTAAAAGGTCATCTAGTCCACCCTCCCCTGCAATAAGAATATCTTCAATGAGATCAGGTTGCTCAGAGTCCTATCCAACCTGACCTTGAATGTTTCCAGGGATGGGGGCATCTACTGCCCCTCTGGGCAACCTGTTCCAGTGTTTCACCACCCTCACTATAAAAAATTGCTTTCTTATATCTAGTCTAAATCTATCCCCTTTTAATTTAAAGCCATTAACCCTTGTCCTATCACAACAGACCCTGCTAAAAAGTTTGTCCTCATCTTTCCTGTAGACCCCCTTTAAGTACTGGAAGTCTGCAATAATGTCCCCTGAGAGCCTTCTCTTCTGCAGGCTGAACAACCTTAACTCTCTCACAGCCTTTCCTTACAGGAGAGGTGCTCCATCCCTCTGGTCATTTTTGTGGCCCTCCTTTAGACCCGCTCCAACAGGTCCATGTTTTTCCTGTGCTGAGGGCTCCAGAGGTGGACGCAGAACTCCAGGTGGGATCTCAGAAAAGCAGAGTAGAGGGGGAGAATCACCTCCCTCGAACTACTGGTCGTGTTTCTTTTTATGCATCCCAGGATAGGGTTCACTTTGTGGGCTGCGAGCACGTTGCTAGCTCATGTCTATTTTTTCATCCATCAGTACCCTCAAGTCCTCTGCAGGGCTGCTCCGGGTCCCTTCATCCCCTAGCCTGTATTGGTACCGGGGGTTGCCCTGACGCTCATTCAGTCTCATGAGGTTCACATGGGCCCACTTCTTGAGCCTGTGCAGGTCCCTCTGGATGGCATCCCATTCAATATCACTCACAGAATCATAGAACAGTTTAGGATGGAAGGGATCTTAAAGAGCATCTAGTTCCAACTCCCCTGCTATGGCCTGGGACATCTTCCGCTAGACCAGGTTGCTCAAAAGCCCCGTCTGGCTTGCCTTGAACACTTCCGAGGATGGGGCCTCCACAGCTTCTCTGGGCAACCTGTTCCAGTGTCTCACCAGCACAGTAAAGAATTTCTTCCTGATATCTAATCTAAATCTCCCCTCTTCCAGTTTGAAGCCATTGCCCCTCATCCTATCACTACATGCCCATATAAAAAGTCCCTCTCCAGCTCTCCTGTAGGCTCCCTTGCGATACTGGAAGGCTGCTAAAAGGTCTCCCTGGAGTCTTCTCCAGGCTGAACAACCCCAACTCTCTCAGCCTGTCTTCATAGGAGAAGTGCTCCCGCCCTCTGATCATCTTTGTGGCCCTCCTCTGGACTCACTCCAACAGGTCTTTATCCTTCTTATGTTGGGGTCTTCGGAGCTGGATACATTATTCCAGGTGGGGTCTCACCAGAGCTGAGTAGAGGAGCAAAATCACCTCCCTCGACCTGCTGGCTGCACTTTTGATGCAGCTGTGGATGCAGTTGGCTTTCTGGGCTGCAAATGCACATGGCTGGTTCATGTTGAGCTTCGTGTCCACCAACACCCCCAAGTCCTTCTCCTCAAGGATGTTCTCAATGCATTCTCCACCCAACCTGTATTTGTGCTTGGGATTGCCCTGACCTACGTGCAGGACTTTGTACT
The DNA here is from genome assembly GCA_002844005.1 of Limosa lapponica baueri. Taxonomy (NCBI): domain Eukaryota; kingdom Metazoa; phylum Chordata; class Aves; order Charadriiformes; family Scolopacidae; genus Limosa; species Limosa lapponica. The sequence continues at coordinate 81,180 of KZ506299.1, read as the reverse complement.
TGGCCTGGTTGAACTTCATGAGGTTGTCATGGGCCCTCTCAGACCTGTCAGTGTGTCAGTTGCACCACAGAGCTTGGTGTCATCAGCAAACTTGCTGAGGGTGCATTCAATCCCACTGTCCATGTCTCCAACAAAGATGTTGAACAGCATCAGTCCCAGTACCGACCCCTGAGGGATGCCATTTATCACTGGTTTCCACTTGGACATTGAGCTGTTGACCACAACTCTTTGAGTGTGAGAATCCAGCCACTTCCTCATCCACCAAGTGGTCCATCCATCAAATCCATGTCTCTCCAATTTAGAGACTAGGATGTCGTGCGTGACAGTGTCAGATGCTTTGCCTAAGTCCAGGTAGATGACACCTGTTGCTCTTCTCTTATCCACTAATGCTGTAACCCCCCCGTCATAGAAGGCCACTGAATTTTTCAGGCATGACTTGCCCTTGGCGAAGCCATGGTGTTGTCCTCAAACTTGCTGAGGGTGGATTCAATCCCACTGTCTGTCATTGATGAAGATATTGAACAGTACTGGTCCCAGTATGGACCCCTGAGGGACACTGCTTGTCACTGATCTCCATCTGGACATTGAGCTGTTGACTACTATGCTCTGGATGCAACCATCCAACCAATTCCTCATCCACCGGACAGTCCAGCGATCAAATCCACATCTCTCTTTAGAAAGAAGGATGTTGCAGGGGACTGTGTCAAAGGCCTTAGAGAAATCCAGATAGATGATATCTGTATCTCTTCCCTTGTCCACTTGGGTACTCACTCTATCATAAAAGGCCACTAGGTTGATCAGGCAGGACTTGCCCTTGGTGAAGCCATGCTGGCTGTCTTGAGTCACCTCCCTGTCCTCCATGTGCCTTATGGCGCAGGAGAATTCGTGGGAAGCTGTGGATACTATTACCTCAGGGACTAGAGGAAAGACATTTCTTTTCAGGTAGATGATGACTGGGCATGACCTAAGTCACTTGAGTGCTGGGACACTGTCTTGTAACTTAAGGATATTTCTTCTTCTTCTGAATCATTAACTGGGTAGCTGGCACCATCTTAGGCTCTGAGTTCTTATTTCCCACTGAAAGACTTGAAATTGTAAGCTAAGGTAACAGTACTTTGAAGCTGTGAGAAGGGGACTGATAGACCCTTTACAGAGTTCTTGCAGATCAAGAAAGGTGCTGAACAAGGAGTTGGAATGAGTCTGGGGGGACATGGGAAGGAAGAAGCTGCTGTTGTCAGTGGTAGTTGAGCAGATAATAGCGTCTGTCTTTCAGTCTGTCTTCTAGGCATATTTAGAAGAAATTTGAAAAGTTTCCTGCTTGCTACTGCTGCCTCTGCTTTTTTTGATGTCTTTGAAGATACAGATGATTCAAACACTTAATAGTGACATTCAGTGAAATCCTAGCATCTAAAATAACATTGATAGGCATTTGAATTTATATCTTTAGTAATAAAGCTGGGGGGGGGTTGGTATCATGTTCTCTGTAGATTTAAGCAGCCTTTCCTTTGCTATTTAAGCACAACTTAACCTTCGGGGTTGTCTTTGCAGTTGTAATTGCTAGATGCTTATTTTCTAAAATGAAAGTGAATTACTGGGATATAGTGTAACAGCAGATTGGGGTAGAACCCGGTGCCTTACACTGCTGCATGCCTCCCCTGCATGCCTACATATTCAAGCTCTGAGTTTGATACTGAAAATGCTAATCTCATCCATATTTCTCCTTATTATTTATTCATAACATTTTATGTAAATTTACTAATAAGTAGTATTTTATTTCACAGTTGATCAGAGAAAGAAAATAGAATTGGAAATGGAAGAGACACATATCCAGGCATTAGAGGTACAGATTCTGTTCTTCATACAAGAAAAAGTATAACTTCTTTCAGTAAACTAGAGCTGGTAGAAGTTCCGTGTCTATTACACATTTACTGTAGAGGACAAATACGTGGAGGAGGAAAAAAAAAAGTGCTAATTTGCTAAATCTTTTTGCTTTATTAATGTGTGTCTTGCTTCCTTAGACTCTCAAAAGAGACTGGGAATTGGAGTCTGAGATGCGTTTAAAAAGCACATGTGAAGAGCTGTCTGAAAAACATCAGACTGAAATGGTGGAACTGCAGAAAACTCTGGAAATTGAATTAGAAAAAGTCAAAACAGACCTGGATTTTCTTTCTCTTGAGAATGAACAGTCTAAAAGTAAGTGCCATGGTCTGTGAAGCAGTCGAACAATGGCAAAGCTAACTAAGTGTTTTTAGAGCCTATATAAAGAAAAAAAAAATACAAGATATACCCATGTAGTCTTATTTAAAAACTGGGTTGATGGCATGAGACGTCTGGAAAACAGGACATAAATGAAAAATTGTTTAAAGCCAAGTTAGCTGTGTTGTGTTTTGGCTTCAATGGAATATGAGATGGATTATGTTTTCCTTCAAATGTATTGAAGGGAGGTGCTGTTTTGCTGCCAGGTGAAAACAAGCTTTGGCAATCACTGAATTAATTAAAATTACAATTAATATCAATAGAAGCTTCTTCTAAGAAAAGAAAAATTGGGCTTGGACTGTGAATAGTTAAAGCTTAATGGAACAGCAATGTTTTGAAATACTGTTCGAGAAGTGATGTTTTTGAGACTATTGTAATTGGAGTTTTCATTAACTTGAAAATGAAATCTGGATGAGTACCTAGCCAGCTACATCTGTTCGTCTTTCACTAAGGTGCAGACAGGAGTTGGGACTATGAATATTTTGTGTAGGTCTCAAAAATCTGACATATTTGTCGAGATAATGGTTGACCAGCACAATAGTGTCAGATTTGCTGTCAGTGATGTCATGAAAAGGAGCCACAAGATGTGGTGTGCCATGAAGTGAAAAGAGATAGCCAGTCAGGTTGCCTAGCCTCTGAGGCGCTATGCAAGTAAGAGATGTGGGAAACAGTACTCTCTGAAAATAAATGGAAATGTGGTGTTAAAAGTACTGAATGATGCTTTCTGGCGGGCAGCGAGACCAGGTTTGAGAAGTGAAGAGACTTTTTGACCTGCCAAGGGTTGGATGCTTTCCCAGTGTTGCTTGCCTTTGGCCGCTGCGAGGACGTGTTTGTAGCAATGGCTTGTTCTTCCCAGACTGCGCTGACTTTTATAGGTTTCCTTGAACCTGTAGCATTAAAGTGTGTTCCATGAAGCTGAGCATCTTTTGCAGCTCACTGTGGTGGAAATGCAGTCACTTGATTGCAGATTCTTTCTGGGAAGGTCAAGAGTTGTTGGCCAAATGAGGTAGTAGCAAGCTTACAGGGTTCAGAGAGTGCTCAGTGCCAAGGCAGAGTGTACTTGGCACAACCTTGTTCTTGTCCATATCTGCTACTGCCTGCTGTTGAGTGTGGTCATAGGAGAAGTTCTGTGGTTAGACCATTAAAAAATGCTTGATTCCCTGGTCCGAGTATGTGTCCTCCTCGTTCAGGATGGTTGTTCATTTATGCAGAGAGCAAATGTTTATCCCTCTGACACTACTGTTGTTTACATCTTGGCTACCAGTGTGGGATGCAGAGAACTAGGAAGTTCTGTGGAAATGTTTGACTTTCAAGTACTTCACTATTCAAGTATTTTTATGATTCCCTGTAAGCTAGCAGTTTAGTCCAGAGACATGCATTTCTATTTAATTGCAGAAATGTTGTGCAGGTTATTCAGTAACAAGGATGGTGGTGTAACAGAACTCATTTTTAATTTTAGTAAAATGTACAGAATTGGAGAAGCAACACCAGTTAGCCATTACAAAATTACAAGAACAGCTGCAGACTAAACATAACCAACTCCTAGAAAATATGAAGATGAAAAGCCAAGAAAAAGAACAGAGTCTTGAGAAGGAGGTAAATAAGATTTCTTTATGTGTTTGGAGTTGTTGATTACTCTGTATAGAATGTAACAAAAACCAGACCACATGCATATCATTTGGGTGGCTTTTTTGTATTTAGGGATTTTATTGAGAAACTAAAATGCATCTCATGAAGTAGGTAGATACTCTGGGTTTTTCTATAGTGGTTCAATGTCTTTTGAATGCAATTGCCTTTGTGCCATTTGGTGCTTTTTCTTCCTCTGTATTTATATGCTTAATTTTCTGGTTACTGTGTTTCATTTTTATCTAGCTAATATTTTTGCCAGTGATGATAAATATGGCATTAGGAACAAACTCCTCTCTCTTAGAGGAGTGGGTCTAAGAGTTAAGTGCTATTCAGTATCTCTGGCAGCCTGGGTCAGGAACTGAGAGTCTAATTGTCACTAAGTGTTACCACCTAGTTCTGACAGAACTGTCTGTTGCATATAAAATAAGCAATTAGAACAAAATTGTTTTGAAAAGGTTGGGGGTTTTGTTTGGTTTTGGATATTTATTTTTTTTTTTGGACATGTCTTCCATAGCTGGAGAAACTTCAGGTCTTGCATGAAGAACTCAAGACTCGTTCACAAGAAGAAATTGGGCAGCTTTGGTCTCAGCTTGATAGTACTCGAGCAAATCGGCAAGAGCTAAGTGGTATGTTGAAACTTGATGCATTTTATTTTCTGCCTCTTCTTCATATAGAAATATGCATTATTGACATGAAATATGCTAATCGTGTACCAGAAACACACGGGTAGGTAACAGAAGTGTCAGTGGGTTGCACCCTAGTGAGCTGTTACTGACTCACCTCTCACTTCAGAATCAGATGACTAGTTGGTTTCTGCAATGTCAAAAAGCATGGTATGGCTGTGGGAAAAAGCTCACTCCTGTTGTTTTCCTTTCCCTTCTCACTCTGTTCCTGCACCTTATGAAAATTTTTAGTGAAAAACATACTTTTTTTTTTTATTATAATGTCAAATTAAGTATAATGTAGTGAAAAATTGAGAAGATGCTTGTCAATGCAATAGCATGCTCCTGTTTGTATTCAGTATGGAAGTGGTATGAATTCAGTTGAGAAAACTGAATTGAGAAAAAGGTAGACAGTGAAGATCACCGCTTTGTTTATGACTTTGAGTGGTTTATTGTGCCTGGATATCTTTTATTTGAAGAGATAAGAGATATAAGAGATATATAGAGATAAGTATTTACAAAAAAAAAAGGCAGAAATATTCTAAAACTGTGTGATTAGGTTATATCTTGATGTAGAAATGGCTTTTTTTTTCCCTTTCAGTTTTGAGGTGAGTTAAATAAAATCCTTTTTTGTTGACACTCAAAATGGAGGTTCATCATCTTTTGAAAGACTTTTAATTCTTACATATAGAAGAGCCTTGGGTTAAAGAGATCTCTAGTTTTAAAATCAAAACATTAAGGTGAGGCTTCTGAAATCAGAATGAATTATAATGTTGTTTTCCTATAAGGCTAAAAATAACCTCCTTTTTCCATAACAATGCTTCTGTTTAAAAAAAAAAAAAAAACAAAAACATTCCCCTAAACCTAAAAGCAAAAAAATAAGAGGAAAACATCATGCACAGCAGTTAAATATGAAGCGTTTTGGGGTTTTTTGGGGTTTGTGGTTTTGTTTTGGTTTTTTTTTCTTATGTTTATCTACATTAAAATTACAAAAATTTTAAAGCGTGAAAGAAAATAATGACTCACTGAAATCTGATATTGTGTACTTTATATACCTGTTCTAAGATCTAGGTGTATTAAACAAAAGTCAACTTTACAGCATAGGGATTGGAGATGACACACATTTTCAGTTGAAATGAAGCAGGAGGTGTCTGAGGTGTGTGTGCAAAAGGATGTATAATACAGGAAAGAAGAAATTTTGGAAAAATAAAAATCTAGAGACCCTGATGTTACCTTGACCATGTGTGTTTTCACCTTGTATTGAGACTGTAGCATTAGGTGCTGTTCTTTACTTCTGCTGGGGTAGTTGAAGCATATTACATTTGCCTTTGGTTTTAAATGCTATTTCCGATTTTCTAAATAATGTAACTGTAAATAGCTTCTGAAGTTTAGTTGGGTTTTGTGAGAGTGGGGTTTTTAATTGTTTTTTTTTTTGTCAAAAATTGAATTAATAATTTTTCTATCTAGTCAGACTTTACCTTTACTTTTTCAGATCTCTGTTTTGATATTATAGAATTATAGCAGATAGCACTTTGCTGGAATTTTATTTCCTTTCTGTAGCCCTAATCTTTATTAACCTTTCAAATATCTTTTCATCTTCCTAATCACTCACGTTCCCTTTCTTTGGACCCTTTCTGTTTATTCATCCTGGTTGAGATGGTGAGACTGCAATGCAAGCCCATGGTCCAGGTGAGGGTATCTCTTTTGGTGTGTGAGATCTAAAGGTCGCTTGTTTTACTCCTCTTCACTTGAGTGATCATTTGACAATGCATTTGGATTGGTTTGAGGACTTGTGGTGGTGGATTCAAAACGTAGCAGCTGGACGACAGGACCAATGCTCTGATATAAGAGTGAAATGCCAGCTCAAAACTGTTAAATGCTTTTCTGAGATACTTTTGTGCTGGCAGATTTTGCTGGTTAGTCAAAGCCCACCCATGCCAAAAAACTACCTGTGCCAGATTGGACTTTCCTTGCCTATCCTGTTGGTCCCTGCTTGCCACTGGATTCCTCTGGTCCCTGTGCTTGGCACCTGCTCCCTTTGGAAGCAGGCTTGAGGCATGTATTTATTTCTCTTATTCTTTCTGTCTGCATGTTTGTTGTGAGAATTTTTCATGCCAAGTGTGCATTTGCTGGTTTGCTACACAAAAACACTGTGACAATCAGCTGTGTTGCTTCCTGGGTGGGATCCTCTGTTCTCATAAACGTTTCTGAAGTTTCTCTTCTTGCATAACGTAAGCAAATGCTTTTCTCCAAGTTCTTTCTTTGTGAAATGCGGTTCCATCTTCAATTGATTCTGTAGGGATTCAGCTAATTTAAGTCATCTGGGAAGTTGGACCACCTGGGAAACTTTTTTTTTAATTCCCTCTCATGATTTTGGTCCTTTTTTTCCTATCTTTTCCCTTCCTGATATATTACTGCTTCTTTGATACAAAACATGGGGAAGAAAGCTCTCAAAGAATTAATGAATATGCTGCAATGCTGGCCACTGCCCTCACTCCCTGAAAGGAGGGTAGCTTGCTGAACCCGCCTTGATCACTGTTTTCTTCTGCATTCTATACTATCTTTTTCTTTTTTTGGATGGTTCTCTTTAATTCAATAAATTTAGCCTCTGCTTGAGCTAATGATGGATAGCCAAACCATCACTAAAGTAATCCAGAAATGATTTTGTTGTTGTTGTTGTTGATTTTGTTTTCCTGCATAGTTTGTGCTAATGATGTTTTTTTGTTGTGTAGTTTTCCCTGGAGCAAATTAACTGTTCTTGACTAAATTGCTGCTTCTGGTTGCTACAACAAGCAGGTGTGAAGATTAAGCAATATTGCAGGACTCTGCCTGCCAGTACCCCAGACCCGAAGCACAAGGAAATGAGGAGGGCTAACAGTCTGCTGCTAGTTTTGATTCTTGTCATGAGAATGGATTCTCTGAATGGCTTTACTGCCTTCTGAAGTTCATTTTCTTATGTAGTTTGTTGGATAACATTGTACTGCTATCTCAACAACTAAAATACAGCTGATCTTCACAGAATGCCTTAGCCTAAAGATACGTACTTCTGGGTAGTTGTGTTGATTTTGCTTCCGTTCCAGAGCTAAAGGACCAGCTCCTGGCACGTGCATCACGGGTGGAAGAAATAGAGCGTTTAAAACAAGAGTTTCAACAGCAGCATCAGCAGAGAGAAAGTGAGCATGAAACTGAACTGGAACAGTTGAGACTTTATTTTGAAAAAAAGTTAAGAGTTGCTGAAGAAAACTACAGAGAGGAATTGACGTTGCTGCATCAGAGATTGCAAGGACTGAAGGAGTATTCACTGTCAGAGTTGGAAGTGAGTCAAGATCAAGCAGGGGACACCAGGTGATCTATTCTTTTTCCTTTCATCTCATGTTATGACAGCATGCTTTCATTACTTTTTTTATATATATAAAAAGTTATGTTAAACTCTAAATATATTGGGATTTGGCATTAGGTGATCTGTAGTTAGAAGCCCAGCAATGGAAGTCATGAGTCTGCAGTCCTTGCAGTCCTGAGCAGTTGTTCCAGTTGCTCCGTGGCTGCTTTCAGTGCTACGTTGTAAGTCAGCAAGTTAATTTAACTTGGTTTGTGACACATTGCAATCTTAAACTTTAAACCCTTTCCTCAGTTCTGTTGCAGTTTTTGAAGAGACTGCTGAGACAGAGGAAAGAGATATGCTTGGTCGGCTAAATCAACAGCTGGAACAACATCAGGTAGTATTTTTGATAAATTAAAGTTTTACTGTTCATTACATGACCTGTATGTAAATTGATGTCTGATTCCTAGCTCTTAGCATAGAGTTAGTTAATTTGACACATTTATTAAGGCTTAATTATTTTTGAGAAGAATATTATGTTAACAACTTTAAATAGTTCTCAAACCAGTAGAACAGATTAAACACAGTGTTCTGTAATTTTGTGTCCTCTGTTTGGGTTATCCTGTGCCTAGTAAGGAGCTTATCGGCACTCTTCCACACAAGTGCAAAATTCATGGTGTTCCTCTTCTATATAGTTTCTGTAGTGATTGTGCATTTTATTGCTGCCTGCTCTTTTCAAGTAGAGATGCTAATTTGGTCCCACTTCTATTTATGCACCTATTTTCCATGTACCTTGTTATAATTTAAGATGTTGACTTCTCTTCTGAACTTATTTGAAGTTGCCTAAGAGTTTCAAAAAGGAATTTTCCTTTTTTTTGCTTTATATTTTTAAATTAATTATAAAAAGAGTAATGTTTTTTAATGAGGGAATGACAAGCAAACAAGACATAGACAAGACATCATGAGCACAATTTCATCAGTAAATCGCGCGCACACACACACACAAAAGTTATAAACAAGAAATGTATACATCACACCTTTTTTCTTGTTGCTATTTGTTACCTAGCTACATATGAACCTGCATTCATAGATCATTACTTCGAAGTTCTGCGGTGTGTGTAGAAGGGGTCTTCAGTGTTGAGAGTCAATAGTTTCTCTACCCAGATGCATGTGGGACTTCTCCCTCTATTGTACGTTCAAGCAGCTCCTGAAGCTCATATCTACCTTGTGGCATGGTTCCAGAGCGTATCTACCTTGAGGGGCTCTGTCACTCTAGTAGCGGATGGAGTGGCAAGAATGGAGCAAAACCAGAAGGATTGCTGGGAACCATATATATATGTGTCAAGGATTATAGTGCAATTCATGTAGTGCTCTCACTGAAAGATTCTCAGCATGGTTTCTTCAATGCTGAAGATGTCTTTCTAACCCATTTCTTATGTAGAAAAAACTTGTCTGTTTGCAGGTACAACTTAAAGAACACCACAGGCATGAATTAGATTCCTTAAGGTCATCCCTTGCACTTCAATATAAGGAGGATCTAATGAAAATGAAGATGGATCTGTCGGACAAATATATAACAGAAATTGAGGAAATGCAAAGAAAGCATTGTTTAGAACTTGAGCAGCTCCGTGCCCAACTTTCAGAAGAACATATTAAAGGTAAGATAAGCTGACAGACTTGGAAGTAAAACGGTAAGCTCCTTGTGTGGCTTATATTTGCCTTTAAATATTTAAAGGCTTATCTGAAGAAGTTTTCAATCTGTTACTAACATACTCTGAACTATAGGAAACACTTAACACATGTTAATTCCTGCCATTGAGCAGTTTGCTTTTTGACTTCTATGGGCATGTTGAATTGCACTTCCAAAAATGTGGTGACCTGAAAATGGTTATTCTGTAGTTAAATTTATTACAACTGTGGAGCAGTTGCTAAAAGGAGTTGATCAGATTTCCATTGTTGATGCCTAGATGGGCACTGTCAATTCCTGAATTAATTCTTATTTGAAAATTTCTTAGTGTTGTCCGTCAGCTATGTCAAATGTCCCTCGCATTTGCATGAAATAGGCCAGTTCTCAGTCTATTCCATAGACTAGACTAATTTCTATGTTCTGTGCTGCTTTTGCCTGTGTTCCTTTTGCCGGTTTGAAAGTGCTCTGCTCATTTAACATTAATATTTCTTTTTCCTCCTGTGTTTTCCACTCGTTGGCATACATACTGAGATGAATTTTTCAGACAAGGAGGGGAAAGTATTTAGGGAGAGCGGAATTTATAATAGGTACCTTTTTGCTGTAGAGTTCAGGTTACAGTTCTTCCTATGGCTAAATTTAATTAGACTTCCTGTGTGATCATGCATTTATGTGATTTCTTAACAGTTGCTGCTTTTCTTGGAGTTATAATTTATAGAAATATACTGCCTTGTACTGGTTGAATATGAAATGCATATATTGTTGAGGTGCAGGTAAGGGATTATGGCAGTTCTTGTATCCGCAACCTCTTCCTGGGAGTGTAGTATGATACACAAACACTTGAACTCATCATCCATAACTTAGCTACGTAGCACACATGCTTATAACCATATTCCACTGTATGTTGGTTAAAAGGATCAGTACAACTTTTTAACCTTGCAGTTGTATTTCTTATCTTCATTTATTTATTTATAATACTGGACAGTATATCAAAACTTCTTAACTTAAAATGTTTAGAGATTTGTCCCATCTGCTCTTTGGGGAAATGCCTTGCCTAAATATATGTGCAAAAGGGGAGATAAATCTGCTATTACGCTGTCCAGAAAAACAGTTGGCTCCTGTAGCTGTTGCTGGCAGGAAGTTCTGCCACAGGTTTCATGATCCTTCCCAATTATTCTGTCTGATAAATTTCAGAGGTGGTGATAAAGTGGAACAGAGTACAAAATCATCCTGATGGGGACTCTTGTTGGTCTGTAGTTAGTATGGCTACTGATAAACTGCACAGCTGACAACGTCCAGCTTTATTTCTGTGCATTCGAAGGACCTGTTAAACAAAAATAAATTCCAGAATGTCATTTTGTTGTTTGGTTTGAGGGTGGGATTTTTTGTTTGTTTGGGGTTTTTGGGGGGGTTTTTTGTTTGTTTTTTGTTGTTTATTTGTTGTGGGCTTTTGTTTTTGCTTTTTTTCTTTCAGAAATTGCCAGACTGCGCCTACAGAGCACTCAAGATGCAGCGCGTCAAGTTGAAATGGAGGTGGCTGAGCAAGTGTCTGTGCTGGAGAAAGAGCACAGAGCTAAGCTCTCTCTCCTTCACTCTGAGAAACAGTGTATTGCAGAGCTTTCGGAAGAAATAAAGCATTTAAAGGAAGAGATTACTAAACAAAAAGATTTTTCTGAGCAGAAAGAAAAGCATCTGAAAGAGGAAATGGAAAAGGTAATTCTATTTCCAGTACTGTTTTCTATGGAGTTGGTCAAGCTCAGATCTGATAGAAAGGCCAAGGGAGATGGCCTTCCTTTTAGTGGGAGGTGTCCCTGCCCATGGCAGGGGAGTTGGAACTAGATGATCTTTAAGGTCCTTTTCAACCTAAACCATTCTGTGATTCTATGGGATAGAAGCAGCACTTAGCTTTAAATGTGCCTGGTTTAGTGATAATGGCTTCAGCTGTGAATGGACTTGCAGGGATACACACAACTATTGGAATATGAGACTGAAGGTCAAAGTACTTTAATATTGAACTCTTAGTTCCTCTGCAGACAAACTTTTCTTTAAGAGCAGAGATAGTGTGGGAAGGTGGGTGCCTCAAGGGTTGATTCAGTCCACCTTTTATATTGCTGTGGGTCAAGCATACATGTACCACTCCAGTACAGGCATATACAAAAGGTCTTCATTCTGAACATCTCGGTGCAGCACGACATAGTGCCCCGGTGCAAAAGTAACATGTGAACTTGCATACTGTGTGAGCCGATGCAGGCAGGACGCAGGAACAACCACAAAACCATGGATTAAGGGCAAAGAACAAATTTAATCTCAATACCTCATGGATCGGGGAACCTCTGAAGCAGCACCCGGGCAGAGGCAGGCAAGCAGGGGACGCACGCACTGCGGAGCGAGAGTCCTTATTAGCAAGAGAGTCCTTGTCAGCAAGGGAGTGAGGGAGTGAGAGCGCTCCCACTTGCTGTTTGGGCCTGTATCTCAAGTCTTAGAGTTGAAAGGATCATATCTCACTTTCCCTCTTACATCAGCTGTCCCATCTGAGGACAAATTAAGATTGGATGTTCATTTATTGTTTAATTTGTTCTGATATTTGAATGCTTATGAGAGTTAGATGCATGAAGCTCTCATTTCTCAAGTCCTCCTTTCCTCACTTTTAAAAGAGAGATAGATATGTGTATGCTTTTTTGGACTTAAAAACAGAGAAGAGAGGGCCAGAGAAAACAGTTGCAGACAACATGGAGACTCAGCTGAAGCTTCCAGTAGTGAAGATTTCAGTACTGCTAGTTTATTCCTGCCACCTGCAGTATCTTTTTTGTGGCACTGCTGGCTGGGTAAAACATAAGCATATACAGTATGCGGTATTTCAAATAAGCCTGTATCGCATGCTGACCTGCTCTTTGGAAATAACGTATTTTTGTTTGCCTCTGGTCTCTTGCTCTCAGAAACAGAGCAAACCAGTTTCCTCAATTGCCTTTTTCCAGTGCCCAACACCTCCTCTCTCAACCCCCCCCAAGTTTTCATGGATTGTGTGTTAATCAAAATCTGGGGTTTTTGGATTCTTTTCCGCCTTTTCGTTTAGATTGTAGCATAAACGAATGCTTAAATATTTGTTCAAAACAAAATTTCTAAGTGAAAACTGAGGAGTATACTTCATACTGATGTGATCTCTTATTAGCTTTTAATTTTCTTTCAAGAGATGATGCTGTTGTTTCCTTAGTTCACTATTTATTTGTTTACCTCTAGTGTATTTTTAGAGTATCTTTTTTCCCTTTTGTCATTGACCAATCACTTGGTGCTTTGTTTTGTGTTTTTCTGCTACATGCTTTTTATGTTGCTTTTATGCTATGTATGAGATCATGGTCTTGGACACTGCATATAAAATACCACTGGAATGTATAAGGAGAGGAAAGATTGAAAAGCTTTTTAATCATGTTCAATATAAATACCTAACGTGCCTGTAGCTTTATAAGTTGAACTTCTGAAATGAAGAAAAGTGGCCCCAAGAGAAAACAACGTGGAGTACCATATTAATTCCAGAATTTTTCCTTAACTTTTTTTTATGTTCCTTACTCCAGTTAATTTTAATAGTGTATTGAATCCAAGTACCTGTAAGTTGACATTTCAGCCTTACTTTTATTTGGAAGGGTGGCTTCACTGCAAGAATTGAATCTCTCCAAGACCTTCAATGCCTGAGAACATTCACTTCACACACTTCAGTTTGGTTTTGGTATTTTATGTGTTTTTTAATAACCATGTTCACAGGTAAAATACAAAATTGCTGAGGATCACAAGAATAAATTAAGGGAAGCCAGAGAGGAATTCCAGAAAATAGAGACTATGTACAAAGAAAAAGAGAAGAAATGGAAATCTGAAAGCGAGGACCAGAGAATCGTAGCAGAAGAGAAGTTATCGTTGTTACGTATGGAGTTGCAAAATAGAGCAGAATATGAGAAACAGAAATTACAAAAGGAGTTTGAACTTCGTGAAGCTGAAATGAATCAGCTTAAAGATCACCAAGCTGCCAAAATTCTAGAACTGGAGAAGTTGGTAAAAGAGCAGCAAAACAACTTGCAGCAACTAGAGGACAGCCTTGCAAGCGCACAGAAATGTCAGGAGCAATACGACAGTGACCTGCAGGGAGCCAGAGCACTCATGGCAAAAGAAATGGAAAAGGCCACACTTCGTCTGCAGGAAGAATGGGCACTGAAACTTAGGGAAGCACAAAACAAGTAAGTCCTGAGTATTTGAGCACTTTCAGTCATTTTTATTGTTTGTTTTTCTTATTTTAAACTTCATGAGTCATAGCAGTGTAGGTTTGTTACTCGATGGCACCAGCTAACCTATGTATGTAAAGCTTACTCTACCAAGGAACAGTAATGCTGTCCATTACTATAGGTTTACTATAGAATTTTGCTTTGTGTAAATAAATTAAGCTAGTCTAGCAAATCAAGTGAAGTGTAGTCAAGTTCTGCCTGTTACAGTTAATAATACAACACACAGCTGAAAAATCATACACTAGCCTTGGAGGAGGTGAAGTGTTACAGGACATCTAAGTGGAAAAAATCTCCATATTTTTTCAAGTGTTTTCAAACAGCTCAAATGAATTTGAGCAAGTTTTTCCTGGTGAATAAAGCTTGTGTTATCCACTGAACACTGAGGTTGATGGGTTGCTTATGGTATTCTTCAATTTTGGTTAGACATGAAGATTGCAACTGCTTGGTTTTTCCTCTCCTTCCTACCCCTATTGTTTTTAGTGTATTAAAGGAAATATTCAAACAACTACATGTTTGTATCTGCATGCATTGCTTCAAATTTATCCCTTCTTTCCTCCCTGAACATATGCTCATAGAACAAGATTGGGGAAGTAATTACAGTAAGAAAACTGAAAGCAGGAAATTAGCCTTTAAATAACCAATCACTTTTTAATTATTGGTGTCTATATCCAAAAATACTATAGTTAATGGTTACAGTAGATTGCAGCATTTCATTTACTAAATCATCTGCATCAAGCTTTAAGTAGACCTCAGGAAGCTGAGTTCAGAGGAGCCCCAGGTATTCCACGTACACTTCCACAGTGGTTTGTCAGATGTTTTTAGTCATGTTTCTTATGACAGTTTGTTTACTTGCTGAGAACACATTTGAGATATAGACAACGTATACACTGTGTCCTAGATGTTCTCATATGGCAGTATTTTTTCAGAGAGCAATGTTTATATGTTGCTCTGTATTAGTGAGTAATTTAATAGGGGTTCCAGTCTACCTAGCAATAACCAGATACTATTAAGTAACATTGCATAAACCTCTAATTATGTGGCTATGAAATCATCTTTGTGGCTTGTTTTGAATTAGTTCTCTATTTAAAGCATAAAGTAAAATTTGTGGAAGCTAAGTAAGGCCTACTTGTTTTTCTTTTATTTTTATTTATTATTTCAGTTTTTATTTTCTATTTTATTTTTATTATTTTCTTAAGTGTCTTTTTGACAATACTCTCTTAACTGTCTTTGAAATAATATAGGTTTATGGAAGAACACAAAGCTATGACTCAAAAATTCACAACTGAGCAAGAGATTCTTCTCCAAGAGCTGAAAAAGAAACATGTCGATGAGCTGGAACTCCAAAGACAGCAGTTGCAGGAGAAGCACAAGCAACAAATTTTGTCTCTTACAGCTGAGTTTCAGACAAAGCACCAAGCTGAAATTGAGACACTTAAATCTACACTGGAAAGTAAACAGCAGAATCAGCTTGAAGCTTGTGTTGCTGAACTACAGACAAAGCATCAGGCACAAATTGATGAGCTGGAGTCTAAACACTTATCAAATCTGGATTCCTTGGAGTCATCCTACTTATCTGAAATTCAGAATATAAGGGATGAACACGGTCGGGCTCTTGAGAAGCTGCAGCTGCAGTACACAGAACAGCTCCATGAAAAGGATAAAATGGATCAAGCACACTTGCTTCAGGAGATAGAGATGTTGAAATTAAAGCATGCTGAAGAACTTCAGCTTTCCCAAAATAATTTGAAAATTGAGCTAGCTACTGTTCATATAGAGAAACTTAAAGCCATGGCTGATGAAGCAGAAGAAGCTCATAAGGTGAGCCAAAGAAAAATTGGCATAGAAGGTGAAATTTCACGGTACTTTTTGTGGCATCACCTTTTCCCTGGTTTTCTTGGTCTGTATCTCTACAACCTCCTTTGTGCCAGCACTACCGCTTGTGTGTGGCCAGTGGCCATATTGTGAGCTGAAACAGGAAACCAAAGCTGAAAATTAAGTCCGTCTGTCACTCCACCTCCTTCCCCAGATGCTCAGACTAATTAGTTTTCTGTCACAGTGTGTGGAAAAATACAAATGAAGTAAATATTTTTAATGTAATTCAGATCGGAGGTTATCCATTTTGTGGCTGAGAGCTTCTCTGCCTGATAGAGTTACTATGTAATTCTTCAGAAGTGATTAGAACATAGTAAATATAATTCTGTAAATTAAGCTACATCTCTAGGAATCCAAAGATCCTCCCTAGTGGCACACTCTCGAGAGGAAGAATAGAAGAAAGGTATCTCTAAAGGTCCCAGATGGGATCTTGGGAGAAGGTAGTGGGTGAGTGGACGGACCTCTTAGGGCCTTTAACAGAAGTCTGTAGCTTTGCTCTTGACAGGGCAGAGGTGTACGCTCCTTTAGAGTTCAGATAGGAAAACATGATTCCAAGACTTCTGCAAGTCAAAGAAGTAAGAAGGCTTAGATCACTGCTAAAACATCCGAGCCTCCAGAGAGAGATGTACAGTTTTTCAGATTTGTCTGTCACCATACCCACTTCCCAAACTTAGGATTATACATGATTTCTGTGCCCAGAAAGGCTAAGAGTAAGATCTTGTGAGGGAAAAGGTGGGTATTTTTCTTCTGCCCTATCTTTGCTAACTAATCTTAAAATCTGCATTTTGATTATTCTTGATTGTAAAAAAAACTTCAAAAAGAACAAATTGAAGATTGTGCTGATGGGGAGTGCTGTCATGGATAGAGGAAAAAGTCAGGGATTTACAAAACTTGCTGGATAGGAAAAGTAAACCCATTTCAATGATATAAAGAGTGTGTATGTGTGTTCCTGTTCACGTTTATGGTTGGACTAAATGACATGAAAGGTCCCTTCTAACCTAGGCAATTCTATGTGATTTACAAATGGTTTACAAAAATAGTAGTGCCTTACTTTTTTCCTCTCCTTTTTTAATTAATGCTTACACAGGATGACTTGGACACAGCACTTCAAGATCAAAGGAGGTTGCTGGAAGAAGAAAAACATCTGGCCCTGGATATATTACGTGAGGAAGTATTGCATATGGAGGAAAAGCATAGAAAAGCACTTCAAGAACTTCAGGATCTTCATGAGGCAGAAATTAAGAAACATAAGGAAGAATACTCCAGGGAGCTGGAAAAAGAACTGGGGAAACTAAAAGCACAGCATGAACACGAGCAAGAGGTAAGAATATTGCTAGTACCTAAACCTGAAATAATCCATGCTTTAACATAAAGTAAATGAAGTTTTATTAACCTTGGAGGTAAGGCGGTATATCTAGATGCTTTTAGGATTTTTTTTAATAGCGTCCGGAGGTAAGAAGATAAAAAGCTAACATTAAGCCTTGCTTTATCTAAAAGGACTTAAGAGAGTTCATATATGTGTATTATCCTGAATTTTTAAAATTTAAATCCATGTTTGCAGTGCTGTTTTTATTGGGGGTGCAGGGGAGGGGGGAAGTGCTCTTGCTTTCTTCTGAGTTCCTGCCATATTTAATTCAAAATTTTAAGGCTGGCATTCCGGTAGAAAACTAATGGGTAATAAATTAAGGCATTAACTATTTCTGGAAAGTAACTGCTCACTTCAAGCTTTTGTAAGTGAACATCCTTTACTAACATTGATTTTTTTTCTTCTCTTAGAGAATATAGCGGGTAATACTTTTCCAAATATATTTTCTCAGTGAGGTTTGGACATCTTCTTAGTTGCCCTTAAAGCTTTACCATTTCTTCTTTTTGACAATGTTTATATATAATATTTATGATGTTTACTTTCATAGTTAAGGCTAAAAACTTTGTCATCAATACTAAGTTCTCTTTAAACATTGAAACGGAATAAGATCTTCTATTTATTTAGTCTTTTATACAATCTGACTTATATTGATGCAACCAGCCTGAATTGATTAAGATTTCTCACTTTTCTATATATTGGTGAAGTCACAAACAAAATGAGCTTTATCCAGCTATAACCAAACAACATGTTTAAATATAACTTACTTTTGCTTTTTCACTTACTAATTTGAAAGTTGGATAGTGAGCTAAATAGCTCCTTAATTGCGGATGCAGCTCACAAAAAACATTTGGGTTTGAGGAGATGCCCTGTGTTCTTTTGGACTGTCAGGCCTTAGAGCTGCTATTGGTTTCCATTTGGGTGGAGTATATTGCAAACTCTCTTTACTTATGGAAAAATAGCTTGCCTGGGAAGTTAGCTTTGTGGGAAGTTCTCATGATTATTGATGATTAGAGAGAAATCCTGGTTTTAGGATATTCTTATGACTACAGTGATTCTTCTTAGAGAGGATAATAGGAAAAAAAAAAAA
>KZ506299.1:42929-62971 GCA_002844005.1 Limosa lapponica baueri | reverse complement strand
TGGGATAAGTGCATTAGGTAGAGCTGTGTAATGTTTAATCCCATTTTCAAATGGGATTAATAAAACATGCTCTTTTATGTTTCTCTCCCACTCTTTCTTCCTTCTTTCTTTGAATTTCTCTTAGACAAATGTCTGTTGGAAAGTACAAGTAGGGAGTACTCTGTTAGTATGACCTGATGGTCTCATGAATACAGGCGGTACTTGGTACCTAATGCCTTGTTGCTTCTTATCTTTTTTTATCAACTTGCTTTTTTTCTATAGTCACCATGATGTAGCAGTGCTGTATGACTTCAAAGTTGGAGAGAACTATTGTGAAAATACTCTTTAAGAATGTGGCTGAGCTTGATGGTATCACTTTGGTTTCATTTTATTTTTTCCTTAATTATACACTGTGGCTAAAATATTTTATATTACTCACTTGTCTGCAGATGTATGCTTCTGCATCAGCTTCTGAAGTAGAAACTGTGCGAACAGCTCTTCTGGCTCAATTTGAGGAGGTAAAATTGAAGCAGCAGCTTCAGTTCCAGGAAGAGATTGAGCTGCTGAAGTGTCAGTCGGAGGTACTGCTTGAACAGCAGATTGCACAGCTGAAGGTAGGGTCTGATCGAAGTGAACTTCAGAGCTTGCACTGGTAGCATGTTTTTCTGAAAAAGCAGTATTGGAAACAATGCTGTGTTCTGTAAGCACTTATAGTATTTACTACAAGGTTATCTTAAAATCCTGTATTGGATGTGAAATGATGTCCTTCAAGCAAAACAAAAATCAGTTAAAAGTAGTTGCTCTAAGTAACAGTCCTTGCATACATTTATGTTCAGTTTGTCATCTGAAACTTTTTATTCTTGGTGTCTGCAGAGACTGTGCCCTCGACCTGTCATGCCTTGTTCACTGTGCTTGTGTATATATGGCAAAGAACATTCAGTGTTACCTAAGATTTTACCAAGTGTGTGATGACAGCAAGTGCTTTGTGCATGAGATTTTTTTGGTAGTTGTTCTTAGTTTCTGCCGCCTTGGGTTCATCATTTGACTTCCAAGCGTTCATCTTGATGAGCATCTTCAAGATGCTTATCCTGGAAAATTATCTTTGTTTGGCCTTGTAGGCAACTAATACATCGTACGTCATCTTCTGAACCTTGTGCAAAATGTTTTCATTGGTTAGGTGACGAGCACATGTAGAGCTATTAAATGAATAAGCTGTACATGAGGAGACACATCCTGTGTCAGAGGAGAGGGGGAACTCACCAACACACTGAGAGCAGTGCTTACATTCATCTCAGTGTTATTGCTGTACTGAGCATGTGTCCAGCTCAACTTTTTGAGCACAAATAACTTAGATTACATGAACTGTCATCTCCTCATTTGCTTCTCCTCGGAATGTTTCACTGTTTCTGTCAGTGCTCCAACCTGAGGTGGGGCTCTTCCTACCAGTTGCACAAATCTCTAGAACTGGGTGCTGCAGATGTGCAGAAAACTTCTACTATTTCCTGCCTCTGGCCCACTATAGAGTCCTGTTCGTTCTTTGACCTTTCTCTGTCTGGTGTAACTGTCTTTTGAAAGAGAGGACACAAGCGTATCCTGAAAAGCTGCTGGAGGTACATTCAGTAGTGCTATCATCAGCTGAACCCCAGCCTTCAGTCCACAGAAACTGGGACTGGACTGACTTATGCATATACTCCAGAAGTGATTCCTACTTTTCTCTCCCTTGTGCTGCCTAGGTGCTTTAGTTACTGAGTAGCATTTGGGACACCAGAAACCTCTCTTCTCATGGAAATTTTGCCACAGGTAATTCTTCTGCTAGTACAGATGTCTCTGTTCTTTTGTTTTCTCTTGTTACCTAGATGACTGGTGTTTTGTCCCAGAAGAGACTGTCTGGATCTCTTTGCGATGTCATGCTGAGTTGTATCATGGTTTGATACAGGTTTTTACAGTGAGCCTTCCCCTTCCTACTTCCCCTATGCTCACTTATGGGGTTGTCTTCATGCCAGATGGTTTACTTGCTTTCTTTCCCCTGCTTCCCCTTGCAGATTTTAGGGTATTGAGAGTTCCTTTGTACAGTCGGACATAATCTTTTAGTGGATGCATGGCTTCTGAGAAGAACAAGCAGGCTGTTTAAGAGACAGTCTGCAAGTTTACTGTACTGCTCAGGGAAAGTCCTCATACTCCTTTGTGTATGTTCATTTGTTTCTTGCTAAATGCTAAGTGCTCTGCTGTTTGAGTCTATAATTCTGGGCAGACTTGGCTCTTCTGCCTTTCTCTGCCTCAGGGATTCTGGGTAGGAGTTGGTACTGTTATTGCCCCAGTGCCAGTATTGATCTTGATCTTGGCTGTGATGTCAGACCTTATGGTCGCAGCAAGCAGTCCTCGCCTGAGGAGCTGGTGATGGATGGGTTCTTCTACTCAACGCAAGGACTGGCTGAGTCTTCCACAAAGGATCCAGGACAGCTCATGTGACTACATATGTTCTGCTCTGAAGTCTTGTTTCATGCTCTGGGGAAAAATTGTCATCTTGATTTACCAATAAAAAATAGGCAGCTATCACCTTGGAGTGTATTGGTTTTCATAGATCAAATTGCACTTTTTTTTTTATACTGTGCTCAGGGAGACTTACTTCCCTGTTCTTGTGTTGCAGAAGCAATTACTTCCTTTTAGCCTCTTTGGGAAGGGATCCCAGGACCTTGTTTCACCTCCCTTATTTGCTGATGCAGGAGTGGGAGATTTGTAATAATCCCTTCCTTTAGAGCACTCTGAGGCAATTGAGACCCAATTTAATAGCTTCTAGGTCATTTAGCCATGTACATCTACCTTGTAGATTTTCAGCTTGTTTGGGTAAATCACTCCTCTTGTGTGGAACCCAGTACTATGCATGGTGTACTACTTGCAGTTGCTGAAAGTGGCTTCTGTCCATCTCTGTCCTGGCATGTCCATCTGTTTCTGTTCCTCATCACTGTCTCGGCAGTCTGAAACGACCTAGGTCTCAGTAAGCACACTCAGACATTTACCTACTTAACTGTTTTTAAATCATAGTTTCGGCGTAATTTTGTTGATTGAGGGTGTTAAATATGTGAGTTACTGCTAGTTAACCTGAGAGGTAAGGTAAAGAAGAAAAGGGGTGGGAGTGTTTGATTTGCAGTTTTTGGGGGTTGGTTTTTGTTTGGTTCCCGCCCCCACTGTAAATGAAGCATATGTGACTCTATACAGGACGAATTTGAAGCTGAAAAAAAGGCCTCACTACATGACAAGGAGCACATGTTGATTCAGGAGAGAGAGAAGGCACATGCTGCTCACCAAAAGGAGCAGAAGATGTTATCAGCCCAGCTGCAGGAAAAAGCAGCAATAATTACCCAGGTGTGTGGAAAATATTTTAAACCTACATTTTAAATGTGCTTTTGTGGTTGTATTTTAGCACAGTGCTCTTACCTTTCTTCAATATGTATATAGAGGGACTGTGTGTATAATTCTTGTATTGTCTGTTTTCAAGAGGTAATGTGTGATGGGGTTCTGTCTCTTGGTGGGAATGCTACAGCAGTAATGTGAAAATTGAAACTGGGTATCAGCTTGAAAACTGACCTTCAGCCATTTTGCAGGGAGATTAATAATGCTTTGTAAGAGAAGGCTGGATGTTTGCCTTTTGGTTGTCTGTGTATTTATGCCACCTCTATCTGTCACATTTTTGTGTCAAGAAAATAGTGCTCTAGTAGCTTTTGTTAGACCAACTGACCTATAGCTCAGAGGAAATGACGGGTAAATGGGAAGTTTGGATCCAGAAGTGGCAAAGATAATATTTGTTTGCCAAACAAAGTAAAATTTTATGCCTCCTGTAAAGCAGATATCTAAGTTGAATCTAGGTTACCCAGAAAGCTCTAGAGAGGAACAGCTTGAAAAAGGTATCTGTTTTAATTAGGAAGTTTAGAAATATCAAGTTCTTTTTCAATTATTATAATAATAGCTTTGAGTTTTCAAAATAGAAGATAAAATGAAAATAAAACATATATATTTTCTCTCACAATTCAGGAGCTCTGACCAAAATGTAAATCTGGTATATTAGACTGTTCTTTATGTTTAGTGAAAGAATTGGGAGTAACGCTGTAACCGGTTCTTTTAGAGGGATTCCAACCTACAAATGAGAGCTCACATGAAAACAAAAATGTTAACTCAGCTTTATTGTGAAGCCTTGATAAGCAATTCCCAAAATGTCCCAGAAGTTACTTAGGAGAGTTTTACCAACAAACAGCAGTTTCTTGGGAGAGTAGGCACAAACACTTAAGAATCTCTCCTACTGGGAGAAATGCATTATTGTTTCCTGCTGTTCATGCAGGATTTGATGAGGGGCAAGAAAGTTGGCACAGGAGTAGAATGCTTTTCTTTCCTTGCAGTTTCATCCCAAATAGATATTTTGACTAATTTGTTGTCTTACTTAAGAAACAAAGTTTCTAACAAAACATTACTCGTTTGTTTGGCAGCAAAATCTGGAGGTCAGAGGTGGGTATATACATACGTATATGTCTTTATGTATATTTTTTTGATGGGATCGAGGTGTCATCTGAAGGTATAAATATGAGAAGATGTTTTTCTAGAAACTTGTTTGCAGTCAGAGCTTACATAGCAAAGAAGAAAGTTGGCCGGTGCTGATTACGCTGGGTCAGGCTTGTGTTCAGGTTTGTGTACTACAGTGTCAAAATTGATGCTAGGACATTTCTTTGTGTCTTTGAGGCATAACAGTGAAAGCAAACTAAGAGCAAACTAAATCATGACACAAAGTTTTTACAAGCTGTTTGCAGTGCTTCTCTGCACTGAGTCTGAATGCGAGGCAGCTCCCTGAAGCAAAATCAGCATCAGAAAAGGAGAATTTAAAAAAATCATTCCTTTTTAGTCTTTCTGCTGTCTTTCATTTCTAGTACCTGTAGAAGCAAAGTTGCGTAACAGCAGACAATGATTGTGTGAATATATACAAAGTGAAGAAGGGTAAGATCATTGGGTGAAGTTCGTAGTTTAGGCAAAATGGTCAGCTTTGCATTGTTAATCTATTTTCCACAGCTGGAAAAGAAAGTGGAGTCTTTACATCATGAAATAGAGGAGAACAACTCTGAACTGGAGAGGCTCCTTCAGCGGCGGGATAGAGAAAACCAAGAAGGAGGGAATTTGGTAGCCATGTTGAGATCTGATATTGAACAGTCCAAGGAGGAAAGGTTTGTACATTTTGGGTTACATAATGCTTAGTGGCTGTTTCTTTGTTTGCTTGTTTTCTCGCTTTTCATAAAGAAATCAGTAAGTCGGCAAAATTAAGCCAACTCAAATTAATAGTGTAGAATGATGATAAAGATCTTATTTGCAAGCTTTTTTGAGGATTTTTAATTACCAACTTATCTTGATATGGAGAGCAAGTTTGGTTTTTTTTTTCTTCCTTTTGTTTCTTGTGGTCTGTTGGGGACTTTGCTGTTTTGAAGTTTCAGCTGTCTTGGAAAATCCTGGAAAAAGCTAAGAAATGGAGAAAGCCTCTTGGTCACAGAAACCTTTCATTGCAATGTGGATTAGTTAGATATGTCTTTGGAATGTGTGGGTTAGAGAAGCTGTCACCCTGAATAAGCTTCTAGAAGAATTTCCTCTCTCACTTTTAAGAAACTAGTTTACTGTTTTTCCTAAAACTAAAAGGTTTTCCTAATTATGATTTTTGTTATCTATTCTGCTAGAACACCCCTAGTTATTTTTGTCACAGATACTATAGTAGTAGATGTGTTCTCCCTAGTGGTGCTTCCACAGATGTGGAAGCCTGAGATGCTTGTGACTGCAGTATGATCTCTCCATCTAACTGTGGAGAACACAAAGATTTTTTTTTTTTTTTTAATTATTTTTTTTTGTGCTGAGTCTGCCCTGTAAAAATGGCCATAGTTTTTTGGGAGTCAACTGAATCATCTTCACTGGTAACTGTCAGACTATGGCAAGATGCCCATTTTAGACTGTTGGTTTTCCAGTAGGTTCAGACTCTTTTAAATCAAGTGCATACAATTTTTGAAGCGTTTGATATGCTTTTGTTCTAGGAATAAACTGCAGGAATCTTATCAGCATCTTTTGAAATTGCTTATGGAGTTGGTGAAGGCCACAATAGCTATTGAGGACCTTATCTGTAGCAAGATTGGTCTTTGCCTTGATGACAGTCTGGCTTCTGGAGATTCTAGAGAAAGTCACAGTATTACGGAAGAAATTGGATTCATGCAGTATTTCAAAGCCAAAGCAAAGCATCACCTAGAAAAAGGTAAGTACAAAATGCATAATTGGATGTAGTCAATTCATGTTCTTGAAATCATTTCCTTTTGTATCAATGAGGTTCAGAAAGGGGATATCTGATGTTGCAGTGTTTTCTGTGTTTCTCTCAAAATTGCTCCATGCTTAAGATGGTGTCTAGCAGTGTTCTTTCAATTTAATTCTTTTAATAGTGCAAATACAAAAATATTGTTGGAGAAGGCTGAATGGATAATAGGGCAGGAAAGATTAACTTCGTGATCACAGTTTCAGGTCTTGATGCCAAACATCATGAAAGACTGTCCTGGTTTGTCAACATTAAGTTATTGACGTGTACAAGTTCTTACCTTGTAATACATCTTCAGGATCAAGCAATGTCACTATCTAATGTCAGTTGTTATCTGAGTGGCCATTTCTTTGTCTTTTTTTCTGTGTTTTTAAATAGCTTCCTCGTCTTCAGTAGATGAGCTGCTTGATGAAACTCTCACAGAACACAACCAGCTGTCTCCAGTGACTGACGAGGGGGCTGAGTTGAGCCAATACTTATGTGAAAGTGTTTTTGCAAAGCCAGAATTGGCATGTGAAAATGAAGAAATTATTCTGAAAATTTGTCATCGTTTGCGCACTGCAGTGGAGAGACTTCTGGAACTGGTTACAGAATCAACTAAACAAGTAAAACTCTTTAATCTGTATAGATGTATAATTGTACTGAAAACGTGAAATCTGTTTTAAGGCTTGTGTATTTAGCAACCTGTAGGATTGACTACTAAAAAGAAACAGGTTTTGTCTGAATACATGACAAGTTATCAGTATAGGGAGGCATGTGCATCCCCTGTTCCTTACAATGAAGGTTGTGGCTTTACTTGATCATTTCTTATAAATGAGACTTCACTTTTTTTTTTTTCCTTTTAGCAAGTCCTGTAGGAAGCCTGTAAGTTGGTTGCCTTACGTAGATTTTAACTAGGATTGTTAGATGTATCTGGTAGCTTAAGGAGACCAAGAGTTAAGCGTTTTTGAGGGTTTTTATTGTATGTCACATCAATGCTTCTTCAACATCGATAGGCAGGTTCAAGAAAACTCAGTCCCATGTTAAAATGTTATGGGGATATATACAGAGCAAGAAGGAAACGTAATTATATACTGCTTAATTGTGATAAAAGGAGCTGGACTCAATATTGCAAAAGAATTTAAGTATTTCCATACTGAGTTTTGCAGTGTGTAGACATTCAGCTTTGGGAAAAGAAGTTGTGAATCTGATGTAGATGCCTGAGTACTGTCTACATTTAGAGGACTGAATTTAGTGCTACTGCAATTAGTTTGTTGAGTTAGGAAGCCCTTAATTTAAGAAAAAATGTGAAGGGAAGGAATATATCTGAAAAGTCGTCTTCTCATCAGGTATTTTATGCAACCCAGAGATAAGCATCTGTGTGAAATGTATATTCACCATCTTAAGAAAATCCCTCCAAGAGTGAGGTGCTTAAATTTGTACTTTCGGGTACTGATGCTGGTTCCACTAGCGTGTAGCTAACTTGTGGCTAAAGCATTTGCCCAAGCCATGCCAGATCTAGCTTCTAGGTCATATTTGTAAGCTGCATTCAAGCATATTTTGCTTATGTCTATGAAATATCCTATCCACCAGCATAAGCTAAATCTAAACTAAAAGGTAATGGGTTTGCTCTATTCCTTTCCTTGGAACTTGAGACATTGCATGTAGGAATGCAAGATACATAGTTTCAGAGAACTGGTGCCATGCCTTGGAAACCTGATGGTGTATTGACTTCACTGTCTATTAGACATGCCTGAATCTGTTGAAGAATTTAAGTGCAAGGATGGTGTGAATTTCAAGAGGCTCAGGAATTGTCAAGTTGAGCAGTTTAGCCAACAGAAAGATATGTCGTCTTATGCAGACTAAAGAAACTTATGTCCCTAAAGAAGACTTGTGGCAAAAATACAAGTATGTGGGTACAGGGAGTCACCAAAGTGTCCAGGGGTTTTGGGCAAAGTCAGCCTAGTACTGAAATGAAACTTCAAAACCTGGACATTAATGCATTAATGTCATAAAAACTTAAGAGGGTTTTTGTTTTGATGTCTATAATATTGTTACATTGCATGTGCATCCAAGATCTGGTGCATGGGGAAATTGTTTACTTCTAGCTGGAGAAAATGCATGAAAACCATGCGCAATTTGAAGAAGAATTCAGCCAACGAAATTGGGAAACTGCCCAAGTGGTTAGTCAGCACCAAGAGCTAATGGAGTGCCTCAGCGAGGAAAGTGAGGCGAAGAATCAGCTGGCACTAGAGCTTCATAAAGCAGAGGGTAAGAAAATGAAACCAGTATGAAGAGATCTCAGTGATGTCTATTCATTGCTCATTCCTCCAAATATCTGTGATAGGCTTTTTGTGTCTCTCTTTGTTGATTTGCCTGTCTATAATCAGTTTTCTGTGTTTCAGATTACTAAATTACTTGAAGCATGGATCTTGCAAATTACTACTTAATTCTCTTCATGCATTTCCTTGGACAAGCGTGGTAGTGTTTAGTCCTATACTTAGACCATTGACTGCGTGTGAAAAATACTATAATTTTTAAAATAGCTGTTTGCCTTCCTGCATGTCTAAACATGGGAGCTTGGATTATTGAGAAGAAGATATACTCCCAGTGTAAATCAGCCCACCCGTCTGACCTTGGAAGGGTTCAGCCTAAACTAGAGCAGTGTTTGATGGTAGTGCAGGCGTAAAGCTCTGTGAGAAGTGACAAAAAGGCTGAGGCTATTGATCTCGACACTATCACGGACTGTGTCGTCAGTCTGATTCACCTAGTGAAGATTACAACTTGAGGTCTTTGTCTTTATGTAGGAGAATCTTTGAGGGTTTATGTGTCCTTCAAGTTGAGCTTCTCTCCCTAATCATGGCATCTGCTTTCTATTCCTCTTCTCAGTCATTCTCCTTTGGGCTTATTTGGTCTTTCCAAAATCCTATTTCCTTCCTTTCTGTGAATCATTCCTGGATTACTTTGGCTCTGAATCTAACACCTGATCTTACTTTCTGGAGATTCTGTTTCTTTGAACCTCAGTGCCCAGCAGAGGATGTGTCAGGCTGTCCTATATTGCGAGGTGATCCCAGACCATCAAGGCTTAATGATCCCCATATACATTCTATGTTTGGAGGCATTTGGTGACATGGCAGCCTCATAAAATCTGTTAGAATACATTAACTGATACATTTTTATCTTAAGATACTTCAGAAAGCCTAGCTACAGTGTTTAATTCATCTTGCACTCCTTCCTTTCTATGTCACCTTGCATTGTTCGCAAAAAAAAAATTGTTTACTCATGTTTTTAAGTGGTTTTTTTCCAATAGATGAATTTATCTATTGCTTTATTTGCATTCTGACTTGGGATTTTAGGCATTATCGAAGGCTATGTTGCAGAAAAAGCAGCATTGGAAGAGGCCTTGAATTTGAAAGAGGAGTCTGAACGACGCCTTGTTGTGGAGCTGGAGAATATGCGTGAACGCTTCCAGGAGCTAACCCAAGAGCAAGCAATTCTTGGTGAGGAGTGGGTATGACACTATTAGCAGAAAGTAAAATTGTCTGTAGTCAGGGCACACTGCAATGTGTTTCTATAACATATCAATCTTTGGTTTGATGACCTGATGAACAGCTCAATCTGGTACAGAGGTTAGTAGGGTCTTCCCTAACAAAGCAGCTGGTTCTTTGCTTTTAAGGTGATAATACTGTTAGTGAAGATGACTGATGTAGTCTTATGCTTAGTTAGAAATGGAAAGTGTCTGAGAAAATAAGAAGCATGTATTAACTACAGGTAGTTGGTTGCAACAGATAATTAGCACCTAGTTAACTGAAATGCTGGTTATTTGACCCTGTAGTCAAAGAGAAGAGTTGGAGCTTCAAGGTTTTTGACTGCTTCCAGGACTAAGGAGAATCACAGAAGAAATAAATTGCTCCTGGAAGATTATTTAAATTATGGAAAAAATTGTGGTGGTGATGTGTACTTCGTTTCATAAATAAGCTTTTCCCCGTTCCCCGGCACTGTCCTGTCAAAACAATCGCACACATGATCAGAAAGGGTGACTGTGGAAAGATTTTATTGATCACACTCAAAGTCTGTGTAGGTTTTTAAAGGAAAGTACATAGGCTGAAGAGGTAGTGTTCTTGAAGTGGATAAGGTCAGGCAAGTATCTTAAGCATTTATATAGAGGGTGAAAAAAGCCAAAGATAGCCACTGAAATACCAAATCAAACCCCAGTAAGTAGGTGCAAATAAGCAGTCTGCATAACTCCTTCCCCATCTGCATCACTCCTTTAGCCCCACAGAGCACACGATACGATGTTATTCGTATATACGACTTGCACTTCGTAGAAGCTCAAGACTAGGTTGTGCTGGTTCTTAATGATGAATCTGTGAATCATTTAAATAGCGTTATATAGTTCTGGCTTCTTGAATTTGCAGCCTTAATATTATTCTAGTATTTCTATAAGTGAATTTCTCTGTATTGTCTTCCAGTAGAAATTTTATTATTTGGGATCACTGCCTTTCCGTTTCTGCTAATGCCAACGTTACACTACCCTCAGCTATGTCACCACAGTGCCACCTTCAGCTATGTTGCATAGATCTTTACTGCCTGAGCAGACTACATAACAGGTAGCTGTACAGAGCACATGCTTAGGTTAGAAATCAAGACAGCAAGAAACAGTTTTCATAGAATCATAGAATGGTTTGGGTTGGAAGGGACCTTAAAGATCATCTAGTTCCACCCTCCTGCCATGGGCAGGGACACCTTCCACTAGACCAAAGCCCCATCCTGCCTGGTCTTGAACGTTTCCAGGGATGGGATTTCTGGTGAATTTCTCCATTGTTGGTAGTAGAGGAATATAAAAACTCTAGGTTTCAGAGAATGGATCCAGATATAGGGAGGAGTGTGTTTGACTGGACACAGCCTGTATGTTGCAATTCTCTGTACGCTTCTCAGGAGCCTCTGTTGTAGACTCCTGCCTGGCTTTCAGGTCTCCTGTATCATTCCTCTGCAACTCTTGTCTGCCTCTTGCCTCTCCCCCACCTCATCTTCTCTTCACCGCTCTTCTGACTCTTAATTCCACCATCGTCCTCCTCTTGTGGGCCACCATCCTTCTGTGTTCTTCCTTTTGGCTCTGCTGTATAGTGCAATGAAAATGCTTGTGTTGTACATAGAATGGTTTGAGTTGGAAGGAATCTTTAAAGGTCCTCTAGTCCAAACCTCCTGCAATGAGCAAGGACATCTTCAACTAGAACAGAATAGAACATTTTCAGTTAGAGGGGACCCACAATGATCATCTAGTCCAACTGCCTGACCTCTTCAGGGCTGACCAAAAGTTAAAAGCTGTTATTGAGGGCATTGTCCAAATTAAACACTGGCAGTCTTGCGGCCTTGACCGTGTGTCTAGGAAGCCTGTTCTTGTGTTTGACCACCCTCTCGGTAAAGAAATGCTTCCTTATGTCCAATTTCAACCTCCCCTGGTGCAGCTTTGAACCGTTCCCACTCATCCTATCACTGGATCCCAGGGAGAAGAGCTCAGCACCTCTCTTTCCACTTCCAATGTTCAGGAAGCTGTAGAGAGCAATGAGGTCACCCCTCAGCCTCCCTCTCTCCCAGATAGACAAACCCAAAGTCCCTAGCTGCTCCTCGTAGGACATTCATTCCAGATCCTTCACCAGCAACTAGATCAGGTTGCTCAAAGCCCCATCCGACCTAACTTTGGAAGTTTCCAGGGATGAGGCATCTACAGCCTCTCTGGGCAACCTGTTCCAGTGTTTCACATCAACATAAAAAAATTTCTTCCTTGAGCCTAGGCTGAGTCTAACCTCTTTTAGTTTAAAACCATTACCCCTTGTCCTTTTGCTACAAGGCTTATTAAAAATTACCGTACCTGTGTTAGTATTAATCATTGTGTCCATCTCTGACCACTCATATGCCATCTTCTTGATATCTTACTATTACCTAAAGAGAAAATTGAATAGTGGTCTCACACAGATTGTCCTGGCTTACAGAGTCCAGGCTCGTTTGCCCCAGTAAGCAAAGAAAGAGGTGGGGACAGACCTCTCTTCTTCAGGGAGGCAGAACATAAACAGATTCAGGGTCTGTAACTGAAACTAAATGCATGTTGTGCTTTATTTACAGCAGTGATTATGGCCTCAAGTAATATTTCCTATGGGAAACACAAAATAATTCCATCATATTGTTGAATGCAAGTACATCTTTGTGTCATGGAAATGTATGACAGATTGCAGAGTCTGTAAGTCTGTGCCTGCTGGTCTGAATCCTGCTTTGAATCTCCCGGCAGGAACTAAAAGGGAGGTTTGAGGCAATAATTATTCCATCTCTGTCTGGGGAAAATTGCTAAAAGAGAATATTCATTGTCTTAGAAAACGCCTAAGTGACTAGCCAAGAACGTTACAACAAACACGGTTATAATGTAAAACCATTTCTATAGTAGCACTAGTCCAATTACAGGCATGGATCAATGCATGTCATGAAGAGCTTTGTGTCTTAATAAAGATGAAGTACACTTTTGCTGAATAAAAGGTAGGCACTATCTGTATTACATATGAATCTTTAGTGATTTAGAAGATGGAATGGGTCACAATGTCCTATTCTTGTACATGTTTGTGTGGTTTGATTTCTAGGAACGCCTGTTGCTAATGTAGCACAGAAAGAAGGTTCAGGTTTGTAAAGATGAGCGTGGGTTTTTTTCTAGTTTGTGTTGCTGTAACACTAAGTGAATGAATTGATAGTTTCAATTTTATTTAACAAAGAGGAATGGTACTTTGTAAATTAGTAAATTACTGGGGCTATGAATATCTTGGCAAAAAATTACAACTTTTGTGACACATTAGAAAACAACTAAAATGAAGAATATTAAATTCACTGATTAATTTTTAAAGGGAAAAATGTTTTGCTGCTCTTAGGCTTAAAGTGCATTGTGCCATTATCTTTGTGTTTGCCAGCTTCATTTTTCTTTTGAGGGGATGGAGTGAGTTGTGTGCTTGCTTCTAATGATACACAGTGGGCTGTTAAAATGATTAATTTCAAGGGCAGGGAGAAAAATGTTTGAGTGGACGTAAAACGGAGAGTTAAAAATAATATGGCAAGAACTGAATGAAGTCTAAGGGAGACTAGAGAAATTTAATTGAATTGATAGGTAGATCAGAAAAAAGAAGGGGAGAGCAGAATAGTTAGGAAGGCTAGTTGTGGGAGGAGGTGAAACTGAAAACAAGCATGAAGGATCCATAGGGCTTTACACTGACTTTGGAAATGTAACGCTGAAGTAAAACTTGTAGGTGCCAAACTTAGAGGCATCTTTTTTTGGTTTGGTGGGGTTTTTTTGATGGTGGTTTTTTTTTCTCCTAAAGTAAAGTGTGCATACTGAACTCCTGGGGAGCAAACATCTAGATCTGGTAGATTCATAGCTGCAATGATTAGGTTTTGTGGTCTACTCTAAATATAATTCTCTTATCATGGTTTTTAGATTAATTTTATTTACACGCATATATATTCATAGATATGTTCTCTTGCATATTCACTGTCTTTTTATAGACTTTTTCTTTCCCCCCCCAAAGAGGGGGGAGCTGGGTAAACCAAGGTAAATAAAAAAGAACTATCTAGGTAAATTCCAGTTGGAGTTAAAAAGCTGCACTGGGCTGTCTTGCCCATTACTATACCTTTATTCCTTCTGTCTATTCCTCAAACACTATTTTTAACGTATTTTTGGCAGCCACCTCGCTGTCCAGAAATTTTCTGCTGCCCACTCAATGAGAGGGAACATCTAACCTAACTTGTTGGAGTGTGTTTGAGGATTGACATTCTCCTGATAGCTGTAGTCCAGCTCTTGCCAGCAGTTCCTTAGAACTTGAAAAGTTGTGTTTGCTACACCTCAAGGGCCGAGCCCTCGAAACCATCCCCTTTCCCCCACCCCAGCCATTGTAGTACTCTTCCTCTGGTTTGGAATTGTTTGTAGTATGTGGAAAATACGATAAATAAAAATAATATCATTTGGAGTTGATTTACATGGCTTACTCCTTGCAAAGCTGATGACTCCCCCCTTTTTTGACGTGGAGTACTAATGTGAGTAGAATGGCCTGGTTAATAAAAAGCATCTTTGTAACAACTTTGTTGTTCTTTTTGTGTTCTTATTCAGGTCTACTTAAGGAAGTAGAATTTTTAGCAAAAGAGAAATTAGAGCTTCAGTGTCAGGCAGAAAAGGACCATTCCAACTTACGCTCTCAAATAAGAGTTTTGGAGGTGGAACTGGAAGAACAGCTGCATAGTAATCAAGACCTAGCTACACAGTTATTGGTGGTTGCTGAATTGGAACAGCAAGTTCAAGTTCTTGAAAAACAGCTTAAAAAACAGCGGCAATTCATGGATGTAAGCAAGCTTGGTACCACATTTTCATCATTTTGGACGTGATAAGTACTCCTCCTAGTTTGTGACTGAGACTTGGAAGATGGTTTCTAAAATAGGATACTTCCCTTTTTGTTTGAAATTAAGACCTTGGTATTATAGCCTTGTAAAAGAAAAAAAAAAGTAGTTTTTTGATTCCCTTTTTGTAGTATTACAGGATCATTTTTGTCTTTTTTATTACTTTCTAATGGTAGTCTGTATGTACATTGGAGTAAAAAAGTTGTGGTTTTTTTATTTTACCTGTAATTTTAGCAATACTTTCAGGACTACTATGCTCACTTACAAATAACTAACACCTTTTAGTTTCTTCACCACAAAAACAAATGCCAAATTTTTCTTGTACTCAATATTTTAATGAAATGCAAAGTTTCTTTAAAAAGATTTTTCATTATCTCTGGCTGCATTTACAGGAACAAGCTATAGAGAGGGAACATGAACGTGATGATTTTCAGCAGGAAATTCAGAAACTGGAAGAACAGTTAAAACTTTCAGCAAAATCGCAGACTTCAGGAGAGCCCAGAGAGTACAGGGTGAGTAAAATCACACTTAATGGCCAAAGGAGTTTGGTTACTACAATTAAATACCATAACCTGTATTGTCTTGGGTGACTGGCTCTTGAGAGATTTTTATAAATTTTTTTTCTTAGTTGTCACCCAGAAAGCAGATTTTTTTCCCCACCTGACTGGTCTACATTTAGGCAGTGAGAGTATACTTATTTCTTATGGACACAGAAAGAAGTATTTTATTTGCATTACAGTAAAGTTTCACAGCCTATGAGTCTGGTTTAAATTAGCTGAGGAGGACAACAATACAGACACTCTGCTCTACAAAGCACACCTTAGGGATGACTTCTGGGTTCTAAATGTGTCTAATTTTCCCATTTATACAGTTGAAATAAGAGATGTTCTTTGTCTGCATGCCTTGTCCTATTTAAGTTTATAAATCAGTCCTATTTTTCATATGTTCATTTGTTTGATGCTTGGTTTCAAAGATTAACTTCTGCTTTTTTGTGGTTTTTTTTTTTGCTGTTGTGTTTTTTTCACATAAATGAACGTTATGCAGAACTATGAATTGATTCTACAGGTATGGAAAACAGCATGAACATTTCTTAAACTTTTCTTTCCTTTTCCTTTCAATCCTTTCTATTAGTTAGATCTACTTTGGCTTTTTTTCCTGTGCTTGATACGTCAAGGCTGCTTCACCTTGACTGAGACAAGAGTATATGTTTTAGAATGACAGAATTAGTGCAGGGAGTGAGGAAGAGCTTTCAGTTTAATTTCCTGTATATAAGTGCTTCATTCTTGTGCTTATTGCTCAGCTGTATTACAGGCAGTTACTTACTGTAAAAGAGCTACAGGAGAAGTAGAGGTTTGGAGCATGGAACAAAGATAATGGAATACTGCCTTAGCCTTCAGCTTCTGTTTGGCGGCCCTGCTCTTAACAAAACTTCAATGTGTGTACTACTTAATTTCATTTTTACATGAATTCACTTTTGTACAGTTTGTGAAATGGTGTACCTCGGTGTTAGAGAAGCAAATCTTGTAGGAACTGTATCTTTGATAAAGTGAATTTTCTGTGCTGGAGGGCACCTGATTGTCACTTGCTTTCTGTGACCCTGATTAGGCCTTCTGTAAGCTTTCATTAGGCTTTTTAAGAAGTAGTATCATTCTGTGTCAGTCTTGGCCTCTCATTAGCATAAATGCCATTATCTGGCATTAAGATTTATGGAGTACATCACAAAGGTAGCCTAGGTGTTATTTACTCTGTGGCAAAGATCAGAAAAAGAATGGCAAAGATTTTTGCTTCGAAGGCCACATTACTTGTTGAAGATCTGTTTGTGCCCAGAAGATATACCTCTGTGGCAGCCTTGGGCATACAGAATCATAAAGGATATATGTTAGGTTATTCAAAATATGTCAAACTGTTAAGACCATAGCTTGCTTTCTGTCCAAGATGTTAGGTGAATGACGGTATTAGTGTGCTTGTGGCTTAGTAAGAGAAATATCTGAAAAAATTAAGACTACCTGCTGTAACTTTGCAACCTCTCTTACAAAAGATTAAAACTTAATTGGAGAAAAGTACACAAGATAACTAAGCAAGTGACATTTGTGGGTAGGGTGAGGTATGCACACAATTTGTGCCAAAATAAAAGGTCAGGATTTAGACAGTTCTTGTGCAGTTGTTTAATGCAGCTGTAATGTCAGTCATTGCTTAACTCACTCCGAAACAAGTAAGTTCAAGTGAACTTCTAATTTCTGCATGTGGGAATTCATAGTCTTTCTCTCTGCTGTTCTGTAGGCTCAAGGTACGTGTGAATGGGATTATTTTGTGAAAAGAGTGCTGACTGGTACTGGGAGCTACCACCTGAGAGTATGCCGTGAGGGTGAAGGTTGTGAAAGTGTTTTCTTAGCTACAGAACTGCAGCACTAGCTTTCTAGCAACATGGTGTTAAAAAACCCATGCTTTTCATGTGTAAAGTGTCATAGTTTCTGGGATTCTGATGCCAAAATTTTATAGCATTAGAAAGTATTAGACTTCTAAAATATTTTTCTGTACTGAAAAGCTGTACTTAACAGTTGATTAATTGCTGATGAGAAGGAAATAAGATATATATACAGAATTAAGGAAATGTATCTGTGCCTGTAAGCAGTTGAAAATGGAATGTTAATCACTTTTGGTATTCCTAACTAGATGCTCTCCATGCTTCTTAATTTGACTAAATTAACTCTATAGAGAGGTTTTTTTTGCTTTAGTAATATCTGTACAATACTTTGAAAATATAAAGCTCTATATTAATACAAAGGATTTTTCTTTTATAATATTGAAGTGGAATTTGCATAAATTCAGATACTTATTGATGAACAAAGCATTTATTTTGTAAAATCTCATATTCCTTGCTCAATGGTATTGAGCAAATTATTTCTCCTTTAGAAGGTTTCCCATTGCTTTCCTATCCAAGCTTGCTTTCTTGCTTAATGACTTTATCACTTCCGATGTAGTCTGTCTGTCGTATAAGGTTCTTTCCTATCTCTGTTACGCGCCAAAGCTCCTAGCCTTGCCTTCATTTTAATTACTGGGATGAATCAGTGACTGTTTTCCTGCAGCTCTGAGCTCAGTGAGCTCAAATGCAAAATTGTTATCCTCCTTGTTATTGGAGCGATTTTTTGGAAAAAGAGTACCTGTTCTATGTTGACTACTGTTAACTCTCTCATGTGTAGGCATTGAGTGTGTTACATCGCATATTTGTCATTCAATTCTTAGTAGCTTCCTTTAAACTGGAATTCCTTGAAGGAATGGTTACATAAATGCATCTAATGCTATTAGTAGTAACTCGTGTAATCTTGGGGTTTTTTTAATCTTAAGCAAGCAAATAAACAAAAAAAAACCCCACACGCTTTTGATGACCACTGGGCCTTGAGAGTATGCCTTCATCCCGCACTTTGCTAGAATGCTGCAAATACTGAGAGAGTAATCCAATGTGTATATAAGAGCTGCTGCACTTGGAAAACAAGATTTCAGAAAGTTACTTTTTCATCTTTTCTGTCCACATTTGGTTTTATTTTCATCTGTGATTTTTAGCATACTAAAGTCCATAGTATAACTCCACCTGCTTTGCCATGAAACTACTCTTGCTTCCGATTGGGTTTGCTATATTGCCTGAATATCTGTATAATGTGATTTCTGTATAGGTAGAATCCTTGCAAGCAGAAATAAAAGGGAAGATGGATGATTACAATAAGCTGTTATTAGAAAAGGAGCAAAAACACCAAGAAATTGCAACTCGTGATAAAGAGGTAGAAAAACTGGTGGCACAGATACAACAACTGGAGCACGGCAGTACTGAAGTCTCAAAGACTGTACATTACTTGGAACAACAACTGCAAAAAATGAAGAAGGTGGAAACAGAATTAAAACAAGTAATTTTAAAATACTTATTTAAATGGGAGTGGCATTGTGCACACAGTGTCTTCATGGGGGATATCAAGGACAGCGTTACAGTGGTGTTTGCGACTATACCTGGCACCTAGTGCTGAGTTAAACTGTTGTACCAAGGGCAGGTATCACAGCCACAGTTTTAAACAAATTTTGGTTTTATGAACTATAAGCCTACTACTGCATTTTGACAGTTGTCATGTTTACATGGATCGGAGCTGCTCTTTTGCTTCACTAGAAGTTCCTGAGAAGATAGTGTTATTGAATATTAACCAAAATATTCAATAAAAAACTGTGTATAAAATCATGTTATCTTAATTGGTAGCTCTTCTTGCTATGTGCCTTTGGAGCCAGATCTGTTTGCCATACTCTGAAATGTTTTGTTGCTACTGCAGATTGAATCACAGCTTAGAGTTAAGAGTTACATTCCATTTAGCAAAAGTATTTGTCTTTTGCCAAACATCTGAGTACCCTTTTCTGTTGTCTTAAACTATATGTTTCACTTTCCTCCCAGCAATTTTCCTTGGTTAAATATTGTTGGTGTGTCTGTCAAGTTTGAAGATTTGCTAATGGTGTGGTCTAAACTAAATTTATTAGTTTAATTGCTAATTCTGTAAATATTTGCTTTGACTATTTCTCATTTTAAAAATATTGAACAAAGCACAGTTTTGGTTTAGGTTCAGCTGACATGATCTTAGTTTATTAGGTACTATTATTCCTATCTAATTGGCATTTGTGAGATTGCATCTAGAGACCTGCTTGGTTTTAGAATTCCATGTATAAGAAAGACATTGGTGTGAACAAGCCTAGCAAAGGACCATCAAGGTGGTCGGGGGCTGGAGCAAATGATTTTTGAGGGGAGGCTGAGAGAACAGGGTTTGTTTAGCTTTGTGGAGACCTTATTGTTGCCTACAACCACATAATATGAGGTTACGGAGAAAATGGAGTCAGACTTGGAGGTGCACAGTGAAAGGATGAGAATACATGAGCATAAACTGCAACAAGGGAAATACCAATTAAATGGTAGGGGAAAATGGTCATACTGGGGGCAGTGTTGAGAAACGGGCTCAGAGTGGCAATGGTCCCACGTTGGTCTGCTCTGAATCAGAGGTTGGACCAGAGAGCTCTAGAGACCCTTCCCAGCTTAATCTATTTTGTAATTATTTTTTATTTTTTTTTTATCCAAACATACAAAAGCCATGCCCATTAGCTTTCTCTCTGGCTTGCCTTGGAGTGGATGGAGATGGTGATACTGTTGTGAACAAGTTGCTCCTTTCTCTGAAAACTTAGCTTTCTGTTAAACAGTTTCTTTATAAATTATAAGTTCAAAATGTTCTTTTAGCTGTCTGAATGTGTCAATATTTTGGTCCTTCTTAAAAATCCTAAATAAGCCAAATTCAGACTTTTTTTTGTTGCTGTTTTT
>KZ506299.1:0-41964 GCA_002844005.1 Limosa lapponica baueri | reverse complement strand
CACCTGAGGGGCTGGTTAGTATCGTAGGTTTCTTGTGGTGGCAAGAAGAGTTTTCATTTTTCCCTTCAGGAAAAACAAAATTATTTCTGTGATAGGTGTTTTCCTACCCAAAAAAAAGTGCAGGTGATGCTTTCATAATTATTACATATTTTTTTTTTATCCTGCCAGTGATATTGGGTGTGAATGACCCAGCTGTGTACCCTAACTGGCTGTCTCCCCTAGAATCCTCTTGTGTGCTGTGTGTGCCTGGGCTGCCCTCAGAGCTGGCCAGAAAGCCAGCAGGGACTGGCTGGGCGCCAGCGGGTGGAAGTCAGGTGGCCTATTTAGTATGGACGTGAACTGCCTTAAATACCTGCTGTTGGGTGTGCTGTTTTGATCCTGCCATACAGCATTAACTTTGTAATTTATTTTTCATTTTTTAATTGATGCTTCTTTCATTTTAAGAACAGAAGATACTAAATATGTACTCTGGGTTTTAGTTCTCTTTGATTAGAGAAAAGATGGTTAAATTTTACATTATTTTTTGGCAAATCATGAGTCTAAAATAACCCCTCTGTTAGAGGTATGTGTATTGAGCTATGGAGAGAATAATGTTGAACAGCAAAGGCAGTTACTGCCTTAGGTTTCTTGTCCAGTTTTGCTTTATCGTATTAAGTACAGATATGTATGCCTGCTGTTTGGACAACTCTCCAGGTGAAGCTTTCTCCTTGGACTGACCTAGCTCCTGAGAAGGACTGTGAGAAAAAGAGGACCAAAGGAGAAGTTTCTAAAATAAATAAGTAAAACTGTGGTAGCTTGACAGACCATGGATCTGACAGAAACTTAGTGCTGGTGCTTCACGTTCTGACTTAACATGAAGTATTTGTAGTAGGTTTTTGATCTACCCAAAACTCTACATCTCTTAAAATAAACTAAGTCTCCACCTCTTAAATTTAGCTTGGTAAATGTATGGTATCATAATAAATTTGGAAATGGCTACAAGAACAAGATGTTTATATTATTAAACATATAAGACACTTTGTAATTGAGAAATTAGAGTATAACACTGAACGCTAAACTTAAGTTTTTAAACTTCGGGTAGAAAAAATAAAGGGGTAAAAACTTAAGTGAGCTAAAAAACATTAATTTGTTTTACATTCCTATTTCTTTATAGGCCATTGGGATTATGTACTTTTTCTTCTTGTTCTGGGACTTGTCAGGGATGATGATGAAGTATTTCTGGCAGGATTGTTCTGGTTAGGTGGATATGTATATTGACAATTACTTCTAACATACAAAAAATATTTTTGCAGGATAAAGAGGCATTGCAACAGCAACAGTACAATAACCTCATTCAGATCTCTGCTCTACAGTCCAAATTGGATGAAGCGAGGCACAGAGTACCAGCAGACGGCAGTTCTGACCCAGGACTAAAGGAGCAGCTACAAGCAGAGCAGGAAGCACTTCAGGCAAAGGAGAGAGAGGTGAGTTTTGGTAGGGTCCTGTGAAATTTTGAG
Source organism: Limosa lapponica baueri (assembly GCA_002844005.1). Taxonomy (NCBI): domain Eukaryota; kingdom Metazoa; phylum Chordata; class Aves; order Charadriiformes; family Scolopacidae; genus Limosa; species Limosa lapponica. Next base: position 40,468 of record KZ506299.1, on the reverse strand, counting down.
TAACTGACATAATTGCAGAAACATTTTGTGCAAACTTGTAGGTGGGAATTTTAGAATTCAAAAACCTAGTGACTAATGTTGTAGTAAGTGTGTCTTCTTACCCAGTATTCTCTATGCTTTGGTGTTAACTAACCTTCCTTTTTCTTGGCTTTGCTGTTTGCTGTAGCCCTGTCCATCTCCCCTCCCACGGGAAACTGTCTTGTGATGATTCACATCCACTTTGAGACTGATTGATTAGTATCTGTTGTAAATTGATTTTTTTCTTTCCTTCCAAAGTTGAAATGAAGTGGAAGCAGTTATATTTTTGTTTGATTTTGAGAGTGAGCAATAATTCCTTTAAGAACAGAAGGGACAATTACCCATAATGGTGTCATCTTACCTTCTCTGTTTTGTGAAAATGTTAGTGATGAGTACTTGTGTCAAGCTAAGCTGAAATGCAGTGTAATTGGTCACATTATGTAGAACTTTTATTAGATTTACACACACAGATACATACATACACACACCCCTGCTTAATGTTTGTCATATTATGTAATTATTATAGTATCTGTATATATCTGTAACATAGAGTCCTGTTTAGGACGTGTAAAGAAGAAAAGCGTGGGTGATCCTCCAGTTGATTGTACACCGTTGTTTCAAGAACAGTAAGATAATAAAAACTAATTTCTTACAGATGGAACTTCCAAGTCTCTTACGAAGTCTGACTTCAGGAGCCCACTAAGCCTTTTTCATTTCCAAAACCCCTCTTCCTTGCTGCCCGCTAAGGCAAGAGATGATAAAACCTGTGAGTGGCAAGATCACAGTGTTTCCAAATAGCTCTTTGCTTTAAAACAGCTACAAACAGAGAAATGTGTAGTTATTGACTTTTCTACAGGTTGATGGAGTCCATGCTCAGAACTTTTTTGATTGCTATGTTACTGGGATTAGTACTGCAGTGTTATTTCTGTCTTCTAGGAGGAGGAGAATGGTGATAGTGTTAACTGCTTGTGATTTACATTAGATACCAACTGCTAACATTGTTATGCCAAATTACATCTGTGGTCAAGCCTTCATTGTTCAGAACAGAATAACATATCTTTTTTGAACAACCACCTTTGCAGTACTCAGCAGGTTTTGCAGCTGAGGAGCTGGAACACTAGCTTCTTATTTTATGCCTCAAGTATTTTATTAACGCAAATTGATTAGGGAGAGTTTAAATCATAGAATTTGCTGAAGTTACTTGCTCTTGGTAAATAAGGTGATGAAGTTTTATCTTTTCTGCTTAAATAACAGGACTTAATTGAAACAACTATGCATTTTCTTCTTTTTTAGATTGCAAGCTTGTTAGACCAACTAGAACAATATAAAGATAATTTGATCAGTAAAAACAAGGAGATATTTCAGCTGAACTTGCAGTTAGAGATGCAAAAAAACCTTAGCACTTCCAGCATCAGCCAGCTTCAGTTAGAGAATGCACAGCTGAAGGTAGGTTTCCTTAGCTTTAGTGTGCATGAGCTAAAACTTCAGAGACCTCTGTTCATGAGTGTTGTGGTCCTCATCTCTTGATGTTATAAACAGATAATTAGTTTCGTTTCTGTTGTCAAGGGAATATTGGATTACTTTTACCAGGCTAATGCTGGTTATTGTAGAACAAAAAGCATCCAATTCTCTGGATTCATGCTTATGGCATTATCTTCTGCAGGCATTTGATTTAAATAAAAAGCTTATCTTTTTACTGGTCCTAACAACTACGGTGTTGTCATTTAGTAGACACTGTACAGTTTTGTGTGCATTCCTGACCTCTACAGCCATAGCAAGTGTTTTAAGTTAGAAAACTGGTTGGTTGTCAGTCTGGCAACTACTGTATTCATCTCTTGAAAGCTGAGAAATGTTGTGGCAATCTAATCCAGTGGTACAAATCTAAACAAAGTAGCTGCAGTTGTATTCTTGAGTTCTGTAACATAGTAAGGAGGGGAATGTTTAAATAAAGCCCTTGGTTCTGTTCTGCCATTAGGTTGGAAGAGAAAGTAAGTCCTTTCTAATGAGATTGCTGTTTTTTCTGATCAGGAGGACCTAGCAAAACTTCATGTGAAGCAAAATCAGGACCTGAGTATTACTGATTCCTCAGCCTTGTCATTCCCACAAGCACTACTTAAAGAGAAGAATCAAGAAATTGATCACTTGAATGAGCAGATGAAGAGGCTGCAGCACGAGCTAGAGAATACTATGGAGAATAAAGTAAGAATACTTACTATATGTTTATTGCTTGATTTTGAGGGAAGCATGGTATACAAATTCTTACTGTAAGTGAAATGTATTTGATAATTCTCTTAGGAAAGTAGAGAGTATTCTGAGTAGCTACCAGCTGAAGTGTGCAATTCTTCCTGCTATTAAATATGTGAATTAATGCTTGCATGATTTGGAAGAAAAATGTAATTTAAACTCTATGTACAATATTAATTCTGCCTACATACAGTAATATTCAGACCTTATCCTTTTGCTTAGGTTGTGGAAGACCAAAAATCTGAAATTAAAGAACTCAGATCACTTGTTGAGCACCTTCGCAGTGACCAGGAAAGGCTGCGTAAGGACAAAGATGAAGAGGTAGAACAACTCCATGGAGTAATTGAGAAGCTTCAAAAAGAGCTGGCACAATTTGGACCATTATGTCATGAAGTTAGTGACAACCAAGATGATCTCTATCAATTTGCATTGGGAAAGCCAGTGGAAAACCTTCAGAATGAGTTGAGAAAGGGGCTGGTAGATTGTCAGGGTGATATTGATCCAAACAGAAGAAATACGTTGCGGCTCTCCAAAGTGAGAGAACTTCAGGAGGAACTAGAGCTTGTCTCAGCTGCTAGAGAAGCTCTTCAGCAGCAACTGGAAGAGAAGGAATCACAGTTCAAAATGGAAGTGGAAATTTTGGAGAAAAAATGCCAAAAATTACGAGAGTCATCAGAGCAGCATGTTGCAGAGCTAGCCGCTCTGAGAATACAGTACGATGCACTTCAGGAAGAGTACAGTCTTTTCCAAACACATTTTTCTCAGAGAGAGGTTGAAACAAGGACGACATTTTCTCGTGTTCAAGAACTTAAAGATACTGTGAGAGAAAGGGAAGAAGCAAATCTGCTAGAGAAAGATACGCAAATGAAGAGAATAGCAGATCAGAGAGAAGCTGAGGCAACCAAATTGCAGTACTTAACGAAAGAGGCAGCAGAGCTTCAAACCGAGTTGGAAAAAAGTGATGCAAGTCAGGCTCAAGATGTTTGTAGTCTTCAGTTGGAAGTTTCTAGACTTGATTACCAGGTGCAAGCACTGCATCAGAAAGAAGTAGCTTATCAGAAAGAAATCAATGAACTGCGAGGTAGCACTGCAAAACTGAAAGATCAAAATGAGGCATATGTGAAAGAGCTTGAAGCCTTACAATTGGAAAGAGGTGAACTTATTTCACAGTTGGAGTCGTACAAGGCAAAGGAGCAACATGATCACGAAGAGACTAACCTTCTCAAGCCGTTCTGCCAGAGAGAAGGGAAAGGCAAAGCCCTTAAAAAAGGAATGGAGGAATTGGAAGAATTGAAAGCAAATGTTGATAAGTCATTTGCGGTACTGGCTTCCCCTACTGATAAGCTGGTATGTGATTTGTTTTTTAATAGTATTATTTGTTTTTTAAAATAATCCAATTTTATGTGTCATATAAACCCCTATAGCTTATCCTTTTCAGCGCTGTAAGAAAAGGTGAAAATGAATACTGTGGCATAAAAGCGACTGTGGTGAGTCAGTTGAAGAGTCTGTCTGTGTGTAGTTTCTTCAGCAGTAGCTAGAGGTGGATGCCTGGAATGACTAAGAACAGGGCAAGCACGTGTGGAAACCTAATCCAGTAAGTTTTTCTGAACTGGATATGGTTTTGGGCACAGATCTTAAGATATGTATTGGGTGTAGATGGCAAGGTGTTGGCAGTGGAGGAGCTGTAGGTAGGGCTCTCAGAGAAAAGGCTCAGGCTGTTCCATGCTGGGCACAGCTGGTTCCACCGCAGAGCCCATCAGCCGTGTGCATGGCACTGCTGCAAAAATGTATTTAAGAAAGGGCAAAACGCTGCACAACCAATAAGGAGTGAAGGAGAAAGTGTCAAAAGCAGCCCATGGGAGATACTATGCTAGAGCAAATATCCACACTGTAGGGGAGGAGGTATAGAGGAGTTTGGAATGAAGGAGCAAAATTGAGGCTGGGGAGAAAAGGTGGGAGGCAGGGTGGGAAGCTGTTTTAGTATTTGTCTTTGTTTCTTGCCATCCAACTCTATTTTAATGGCAATAAATCAAATAATTTTTCCCCAAGTCAAGTCTGTTTTGCCTGTGAAAGTAATTAGTAGGTGATATCCCTGTCTCTATCTCCACCCATGAGATTTTTCCATCTTATTTTGTCCCCCTGATCTGTTGAAGAGGGAGAGTGAGAGAGCAGCTGGGTGGGCAGCTGGCCAAGTTCAGCCCACCACAAGCTACTAGGACTATATTTACCATGCTTGATGGCTGTCTTGGAGAGCTACATGAAAATACTTCATCGTGTATCGTATTATTTTTTTTTTTTTTTTTTTTTTAGAAATCCTTATTTACTGACACTCTCTCCCATATTAACTCTGAATCCTTTTTTAGAACCATTTGCTCCAGATAACCTAATGTGAACTTCTGGAAAGCAGTAGGACCCAGATGACCTGTTTTTCAGAGAGCTGTAGTTGTCCGTTATGTACCAGCTTACTGTCTTTTAAGGCTGGCTTACAGAGGTGATAAGTGTTAGTAAGAGGGCTTATATGAAAATAGTTTGAGTGCATAGGAAAAGGAAAAAGTTAGGTGTCAGGTTTATGTGGATTTTGGGGATCCTGACTGACAGTATGATATGGGTATAAAATTCCAAGGTGGTTGACTTCTACTGTTCTGCTTGTCCCTTTGTAGTGGGAAGTGGGAAGACAGCTTTTCAGCACCAGATAGAAATGATGGTTTGTAGGTAGAATTATTTGATTTCCAAGCAAGGCAAAATAACTGAGCTTTAGTATTGGTATTGCTAATGGTAGAAACCTACTTGCAAAGTTACTGTGATGTTACAGAACGTTTCATGTTACTTTGCCATTTCACTTCATAGCCCAGCAATTGCAACAGGATTTGTTGCAATTTTTTAAATTTTAAAATGCAATAGTTTTAAAACCTACTCAGTAATAACAGTGGGTTTTCGTTAGGCTTTCGTTTGTTATCTTTGAGCTACCCTGATGTATTTAGGATCTATCCTAAATTTAAATTATACTCAAATGCCATCTCTCCTTATTTAAAGAAATTATAGGATAATCACTACGTAAAATCACTTATGTTCATTTTATAAGGGAAATGAAGTGTGTAGCTATGCAAAATGTGTGAACATTACTGGTGTTTGTATTTTTATTTGCTTAAAAGTTCTAGTTTGGGTCAGTGCCACTTGCCTAGGTGATACTGTATATTCAGGGTTTGTCTCAGAAATCCCTCAGAAAAAGGGATCGTGTGGGAATAGCATTGAATGACCTATGCAGAACTATGTACTTCAGACCACTGAATGGATGTATACAAGGCAGGAGCAGAGCTTAGCCGCCTGACTTCCAGTCTAGTGGTCTACTGGACCATGTTGCTTATACAGATAGTGATCGTTAGATCCCTGTTTAAAGAACATAAGTAACTGCCATAACCAAATATGCTATGTACCAGGTCTACTGGCTGTGTTTATCTGTCTCTATAGTTTTAGGCTGTAATAGCCACTTAGTAGTAGCAGGAACTCATGAAGGTCAGTTATCACCTTCCTGGTGGAAATCACATGCTGCAACACTGTCTTTCTCTTGTCCAGAATAAGAGTACAGCTGCTTGATCTCAGCTTAGTAATGATTGTCCTGGTGGGAGACTTCAACCTACCAGATAGCTGGGCACACAACACAGCTGAGAGGGAACAGTCTAGGAGGTTCCTAGACTCCCACCAGACAGACCTGTCTCCCAACAGACTCCCACCAAGATATCAGCCTTGGTGGCCCTCCACCTGATTCTTACTCATAGGCACTCAACCCGACTTTTGCCCTCAATTAGTTCTTGACATTCATAACCCTCCCTAACATACAGGGCCACCCCTCCTCCTCTCCTTCCTTGCCTGTCCTTTCTGAAGAGTTTGTAGCCATCCATTGCAGCACTCCAGTCATGCAAATACCCCACCACGTTTCCATGATGGCAGCTGCATCATAGCTTTCCTGCTGCACCATGGCTTCCAGCTCCTCCTTCCAGCTCCACACCTGCTGCATGCATTAGTGTAAAAGCACTTCAGCTGGGCTACTGGTCCCACCACCTTTTTGGTGTAGGAAGGCCTAACTTCTACCTGACCATTCCCAGGCACAGCCATAGTTCACAATCCATCGATGACCCTTGTGTCTCTGCTGATGGATTCCCCCCCTTGCCCCTTCAAACCCCTTTGGATGAGCCCTGCCAACTCCTGCACAAAGACCCTCTTCCCCTTTTGAGACAGGTGTACCCCATCTGTCTCCAGCAGGCCTGGTGTCGTGTAAACCTTCCTGTACTCAACCCAAAGTTGTGCCTCTGACACCAGGCTCAGAGCCAGGCATTGGTCTGCTGACTCTTCTGGTTACTTTCCTCATCCTTCCCTCCCACTGGGATGACAGAGGAGAACACAACCTGAGCTCCTGACCCCTTGACCACTTGTCCCAAGGCCCAGAAGTCTCTTCTGATTGCCCTTGGGTTTCTTGTTAATAGCTTGTCTCTGCCTGCCTGAAAAATGAGTAAGGGGTCATAATCTGAGGGGCCTACCAGGGAGGGAAGTTTTCTTTTTATGTCTTTCACCCGGGCCCCAGGAGGCAGCAGAGCTCCCTGAGAAGTGGGTCAGGGCTGCATATCGGGCCTTCTGCTCCCTTCAGGATGGAGTCACCTACAACAATGACCTGTCTTTTTTTCTGAACTGAGGATGTTTTGATGCTGGGTTTAGTATGACTCAACCCTGGCGACACCTCTGTAGACAGTGAGTTACCCTTCCCATTGTGATTGGTTTCCCTTTGCAGAACCTCATACCTATTTTTTAAGGGTACCTTTAAGGAGTTCCTGGGGAGACACGCCTGCTTCGTCGGGCAGGAGCTTGTTCCCACAGCCTCCCATCCTTTAAGTTACCTTCTTCAGCCTGGTAGGAGGGACAGGGAGTTCTCTGTAGATGGGGCTCTGTCTGCCTGCTTGGTTTCTGTTATGGGAGGCAGGGTGCAACTCTCTCTGTCCTTCTCCCTCTCGCATTCCCTGATTTTCCTCAACTTACTTACCTCCTCCCTGAGCTCCATCACTAATCGGAGCCGACCCTTTCTCTTCCCCAGTGCGGACTTAGTTACGCTGGAGCTGGTCTCCTTGGTGAGAGGAGACTGTATATACATAAAGCGTGAGGTGATTGAGAATGTATGGAAATTTGAGAATGTATGGAAAATATGCAATATATATGAATAAGGAAAGGGCTCACAAAAAATATTTTTTCTTTGAGCACAATGCAGGGAGAGGTAAAGGCAGTGAACACTTCAGAGAATGAAAAGAATATAATTGTAAAGGTGGCATCTCATAAAGAAGAACTTAATTCTAAATTAGGGTCAGCAAAAGAAGAATTAGAATTCAGTGAAGAGAGAACTAGTAAAATTTTGAAGGATGTAAAGGTATGCTGGAATTCTGCGGGCAGGTAAATGATTTAAAAATCACTTCTCAAGTAGAAACTTAAATTATGAAATGTTTAAGTTCATGTATATATGTCAGTATATGTATTTCCATGTTTAAGTGCTAAAAGTTTTACAGTAGGCTGAGGAGGAATATCATCAAAGTTGTAGAATATCTTGAGTCAAAGTAAACAAACTACCGTGTCTTCACGCATTCATTACAATAGACCTTTTCCTACCGATCTAGTTAATCCCAGTATAAGGAAAAGTACAATATTTGGTTTGGAGTATCAACTATCCATAGTTGATAGTGACCATGAGGCTGAGAGCTGGAGAAGAAGAAAAAGAACAGTATTTGAGTACTTCCTGCTGTTCTAGTATACATTAGTTAAATGCCATTATACAGAACATCTTCAGAGGAAAAGAAATGACTGCTGCTTGGAGTACCAAGACAGAAACCCTCATGAGATTAAGCAGCTCTTCACTTAACCCTGAATAGTGAATGAGAGTTGGTTCAAATTGAAAACGTTTAAGAGCCTTTGTGTAATAGTGAGTATAACACAAACGCAGCATTCTTAAAGGAGCAAAGAAAACCCCTGCAGTTATTCTTGTGTTCAAAAGTGGGAACAATATGAAAATTAGGAAATGTATTAAAATGAAAGCTGGAGGAGCAGCTAAAAGTGTAAAGTACTTGCAGCTAGCATTAGGCTTAAACAGGCTAGGACTCATCAGCCAAGATGGATTAATAACCCAAAAGGTGGTCTAAAAAGAGAGAACAGTTATTAACTGTATCTTACAATGTAAGTGGTATGGAGGATGAAATGCAATTTGCATGGTGGCAGGTTTAAAATAAGCTAAAATATCTTTTCAAATAATGCATCATTTAGACTCTTAGCCACAGAATCTAAAAGATCAAAAGATTAACTTTATCTTAAAATTACTTGGATTGAGTGATTGAAGGAAAAATCAACAAAAACTGTCAAACAGAAAGATGTTGACTGCATATGTGGCCTTGGATTGCAGGAGGTACCACTTAACAAAACAGGGCAAAGCTCTGCTGTCTGGCAGGGGTCCTTGTCAGGAAGATTGTTCTAGTCCTGTTAAAACTTCTTCAGGATGATGGTGGTGAAATAGAGAGGAAACTACAGAACTAGGGATCCAAAAATTCCTCATTTGAAGAGAGAAGGGGTTTGGGGGAAGGCAAGAAGGAGGGAAAACAGACCTATCTTAAAGCAGTAGGTGGGCCAGCTTCAGGGGGGGCTTTGAGAGGATTCAGTGCCTGGGGCACTGGAGATGAAAAAGTGGAGGGAACAAGGTAGCCAGACCTTCTGTGTAAGTTATGGAGCCATTTGAAGAGAAGCTGCAGCTTGGCATGCTCAATATATGTTCTGGAGTCTCCTTTCTGCCACAGAAGAGGCACAGCCTTTGCCATGAGCACACTTGTGCCTACTTTTCCCTTAGGAGTGTCTATATTAATGGCATCACTAAGTCCTGGAATTACATTGAGTTGGGCATTAGCCTTAGGGTTCCTTAATCACTTGATGATGGCACGTCCTACCACACTGGATCCCTGAGGTTACAAGGATGAGAGTAAAGGTATTTTCATGATGTGGTTCAGAGGTGTTCCATTTGGATGTTGGCCTCCTGGTGGAGTGAGTAACAGGTTGAAAGACAGGAAGAAGGTTTGACGACTTGCCTTTTGGAGCAAACAGTGGGACTTGTTGGGGCACTGGCTCTGCAATTGCATCCTTCCCATGGTGTCTGTACACCTGGTTGTTGAAAAGAGCATTAACGTCACAGAAGAATGATGAGGTCTTGGGAAGGAAAGAAAGCTCTTCATATGGAAATGCTGACCAAATGAGAACCTTTGTAGTAAGATAGGCAGGGATGTATCTGCATGTTCTATGGCACAGTATTGACATTATTCAGATGTCTCTGCAGTTTGAAGGTGGAAGTCCAGCCTTGGCCTGGTCTGTGACCATGCCCTCACACTATGGGAAAGATGCTGGAAAAGTTCTATGGCCATTCAGATACTCAAGCTCTCAGGGTGGAAAATAGCTAGTTATGTGCAAGGATCACAATAACTGAGGAAGATGGATACCTGTTGTGTTAGTTGTATCTCCCTGTTGGACTCTGTCAGAGATGGTGGTTGTGTAGAAAGACTTTGGTCTGTTTTTATGGAGTCAGAGTTTGAGAAATGGTCTGCAGTGCTGCTGATCAGCAGAGACCTAAGTTGGTTGTTTGATGCTTGGAAAAAATAAAATTAAAAAAAAAAGGTAGAGTACTCCTGTAGGAAAAGGATGATAAAAGGTACAAGCCCTACCAAAATTTAGGATATAGCATGTCGGTATATATGGCTGCTCTATGTGTCACATGATGGGACCTGTGAATCCATGTTGCTGTTCCCTCCAGTGACTGGAAGTAGATGGTCAACAGTTTATCCTGCATTGAAATGGCAGGCAAAGGAACCATCTGTAGACTTCTTAACCATTTTTTTCCTGGTTCCCTCAGTCAGGAATTAAGACTTAAGATAGTTCAGGAGACTTGTCCAGTTAGGAAAGCAAGAGGGTTTGATTTGGTTTTATTTGAAGGTAGGAAGGTTATCTACATAGCTACAGGGAAGACCCTTTTTCCTGATTGATACAGAATTCATCTCTGCAGAAATAAATTTCCTTATTGTAAAGATTATTTTTGTCTTCTATTGATGATATGCTTGTTAAAAAGCCCAGTTAGCTCGCATATAAATACACTAAACTGTTGGATCACTTCTACATAAAACCTGGGAATAATAAGAGATATGGCTATTAAATTTGAGAAGATATTTTTAAGTGCATGTTTTTCAGTTCGCAAAATCATATTTAAATTCCGTTGAGCAATTAATATGTGTTATTTCATTATAGGAAAAAGATGAAGTTATGTTTGACTTGATGACTCACAATATAAATCCAAAAACTCAGATTAACCTATCGCAAGAAAATATCTTGACTCAGGAATTGGACATGATGACCAAGTCTGAAGAGGATCAAGATTTGAAAAAGCATTGCCAGCAAATATTGGAAATTCATCAAACTGCTGATTCTCCAAAACACAATTTGAACATAGGCAAAGACACTTCAACAAAAGACTTCCAGAATTTCATTGCAGGAATGGCTTCATGGGGCTCACCTGAGATTTTGAGACAGCAAGATATAAGTGTGGAGCTTCAACCAGTGCTTCATCTGACGCCCTTTTCAGAAGCTGAAAGCACAGATTTTGAAATTACACATTCCAGGTCATCCATGCAAGAAGATAATTCTCTGTTGCTGGGATATTCTAACCTGTATGAAAATGGCAGTGAGGAGGCAGCAGTGGGAGTAGATAGAAAATCTCCAGCTTTCTCTCAAAGTGCCTACTCTGATGACCAAGATATGGAGAAGAAGATTTTAGTAAGTGATATTTCATGTCTGATTTAATTCTAATTAAACAAGACGGCTCAGCTCTGTCCTCCTTGGATCATTGTTGGGCCATTGGCTTCGAAGTAGTAGAAACATACACAGTGAGAGGGGTAGGTCCAGTAACGTTCTGGACATATGATATTTAGTTCCTCTCTCACTGTTAAATTGTGGAGCACGTTCTGGCCTGTATTAAAACACTGTCAACCATGGCTTCTAATAACTGAAAGCAGTCTTCCAAAACCTAGAATTGATCAGTAAGCTCTTTACAGCAGGTTTTGCATCCTGCATGCTGCTGATGTGGTATCAGTAAAAACATGAGTATTGCCCTTGTGTTCTCAGATTTCTTGAGAGGACTCTTCAAATCCTGGTACTTTTGCAGAGACGCTACATGGAAGTAACTGATAAGTGTGTGATAATACTTCATGTGCAAGTAATTAAGCTGAAACCTGTGAAACTTTTTTGCTACCATGGTACTCAATTTACTGTAACAGGTCTCCATGTATGAATATCTGTCATTGAGTGTTAAAAGAGATTGTTTCAAAACTGGAGAATAGAGGTTTTTCTTTTTAATGCAATGATTTTATGTATCTGTGTCCGTATCATTTCACGTGAGGATAGAGTCTGTACTTCAGAAAATTAATCTTTGGTTGTATATTTTTGTGCCTTGTTTTTGAAGGGTAATTTATTATAAATACATGTCCATTTCTTAAGACTATTGAAAGGGAGAAGAAAAAGAGATGGAATAGCTTCCAAAGAGCAGCAGTCTTTCATTCATCGTGGTATTTGCCATCTCTAACACTATGATCAAGTAGGCATTTGCTAAAATCTGCACTAGTAACAAAGTTGTTATAAATGCAGAAAACTCTACAGCTGGATTCAGAAAACTAAATTAACATGAAAAATTATTTCCCAGCAGATGAGAGAAGCTGATAATCTAACTTTAACCCCTTCTGATTTACAAGATGATGTAAGATCAAGAGCATCTGCCACAGATGCAATGAGCGATGGATGTGGCAGCAGTAAGTTGAACTTTGTAGATTCCTTTAACCTTTTGTTAACTTCAGTATAAAAATATTCTAACCTTTCCTCTTCCGTTTTCTTTTACTGTAGATTTTTTATTTGAAAGCTATGCCTTTGTCAGGTGGTTCTTTTTTTAGAAAGACTTATATATTTTTTACTAGTGGAAGTCTGCTTTTGGCTTTTCATCATTACATCCTGAAAAGCAGACATGGGGTTTTAGCAAGTTCTGGCTTAACTACTGCACTTTCTCTGGTGCTAAAGGCAACTTAAAACCTTTTAAGTTAGTTGAGATCTCAACCATCTAACTTCAGCTGACCCTGCATTCATAGTAACAGAAGAAATCCTGGTTATTTTGCAAGCAGTTATGCTGGTTTGGTGTTCTTTTCATCTGTGTAATGCTTGTGGGGGTGTCTTTTTCTTCAGATACCAGCTCAACTTTGGCAGCTAAACTAAAGCAGGAGCTACAAACGTCAGACCACTTAGATGCTAGTTTCATGGCTTATCTGCAGTACCATGGAATGTTTTCAGATATTATGGAATCAATGAGAGAAAAGGAAATACTTTCACCACAGCTGAAGGTAATATATGATTAATAGAAGCATACCAACAATTTAAAACTGAAATGGCAAAAATGAAATGCTAATATAAAATAGACCTAGCTGCTTCCTTTACACTGTAAACTGTTCTGTAATGGTTTAAACTTAAGGTTGATTGTGGTTCTTGAGTCATTTTTGCATCTCTCATGGGACAAATTTACTGACATTTGTCTTGCTTGTACTTGCTAGAATTGAAAAAGTTTTGCTAGGTGGTTGCAACAGCACTGGTGATGTTACAGAATGTGGTGATACAAGGACTAATTGGGTTTGTCTTGGAGTCTTTACAGAATCTGCTTCATAAATAAGCATAGCTAGCTGACATCATGCTCCCCTGCCTATTCTTGTCATTCTGATGTGATGGAGAGCTGTGGAAACACCACTGCAAGGTGTGGAGGGATCTTTCAGAGTCCACTGAAGGAGCATGAAGAATATAGAGAAGACTGAGCAGTGATTGCTTACTGTAGTCAGTCAGTAAAGCAAGTTTAAGAAAGTATATGCCTGGGACTCTTTGGAGGCAAGGAAGGAGAAGCAGCAGGGTTTCTCCCTATGTTAAAAAGAAAAAAAAAGATAGATTGTGCAGAGCTGACTTTGAAAAACAGAGTAGATTCAGGATGCTGAATCTTAGGAGAGTAAGTTTTCAGTTGTTTGAGGACTTTGTGGATGGGACTTCCTGGGAAACTGCCCTTGGGGATAAAGGAGCAGAACAGACCTGGCAGCTATTTAAGGATACTTTTCTTAGAGCACCAAAGCTTTTGATTCCCATGTGTAAGAAATCAGGCAAGGAAGGAAGGCAGGAGACAAGCATGGCTGAGTAAGGACCGCCTGGTCAAACTAAAATGTAAGAAGGAAATGCACAGGCAGTGGAACCAGGGATATGTAACCCGGGAAGAATATAGGGATGCAGCCTGGATGTGTAGGGATGGCATCAGGAAAGCTAAGGCACATTTGGAGCGGAATTTTGCAAAGAATGTGAGGAAGAGTAATAAGAAGGGCTTCTACTAGTACATTGGACAGAAAAGGAAGATTAAAGATAATGTGTGTGCACACACACACGATAAATAAGACAGGAGTACTAGTGACAACTGACAAGGCTAAGGTACTCAACAACTATTTTTGCCAAATTTTCATTGCCAATCACTTCTCTCACATCTTAAGTCCCTGAACCTCAGGGCAGGGACTGGGGGAATGAAGTCCCTTCCATTGTAAGAGAAGATCATGTTCAAGACAACCCGAGGAACCTGAACATATACAAGTCTGTGGCGCCAGAAGAGATGAATCCCAGGGTCCTGTGAAAATTGGCAGATGATGTTGAGCAGCTTATCAACTGCATGTTTGAAGAGTCCTGGCAGTCAAATGAAGCCCCCAGTGACTGGAAAAAAAGGAAACACCACACCCATTTTTTAAAAGAGTGATAAAGAGGACCCTGGAAACTACTGACCTTTCAGCCTCGCCTCAGTGCCCACTAAGATCATGGAACAGATCGTTCTGGAACTTATATTGAAGCATATAGAACACAGGAAGGTAATTAGATACAGCCAACATGGCTTCACCAAAGGCAAATTGTGCCTGACTGATCCGGTGGCTTTCTACGATGGAGTGACTATCAGTGGACAAGAGAGCAGCAAGTGGTATCAATACGGGCTGAGAGCTGAAGGGATTGAGAGCAGCCCTGCAGAGAAGGACTGCTGGATGAAAAAATGGACATGAGCCAGTGCTGTCCGCTTGCAGCCCAGAAAGCCAAGCATATTCTGGGCTGCCTCAAAAGAAGCATGGCCAGCAGGTCAAGGGAGGTGACTCTCCCCCATTGTGGTGAGACCCCACATCCAGCTCTGGAGCCCTCAGCACAGGAGAGACATGGACCTGTTGAGGCAGGTTCAGAGGAAGGCCACAAAGATGATCAGAGGGCTGGAGCACCTCTCCTATGAGGACTGGCTGAGAGAGTTGGGGTTGTTCAGCCTGGAGAAGAGAAGGCTCTGGGGAGACCTTATTGCGGCCTTTCAGTACTTAAAGGGGGCTTATAAGAAAGATGGAGAGGGTCTTTTTACCAGGGCTTGTAGTGACAGGAGAAGGAGCAACAGTTTTAAACTGAAAGGTGGTAGGTTTAGATTGGACATAAGTAAGAAATTTTTTATGATGAGGGTGGTGAGACACTGGAATAGGTTGCCCAGAGAAGCTGTGGATGTTCCATCCCTGGAAACATTCAAGGTTAGGTTGGACAAGGCTTTGGGCTACATGATCTAATGAAAGATATCCCCATTCCTGTGGCAGGGGAGTTGGACTAGATGATCTTTAAGGTCCCTTCCAACCCAAACCATTCTATGATTCTGTATCAAAAAAAATTCTCATAGAGCATAGTTTCATAGACTTCATGGAAGAGGTGAATTTTATTTTACCTTAAGATACAGAGATTTTTTTTTATTTAGTTTCTTTCAAGGATCTAGACTTTACTGGCTGTAAGATCTGACTGCATATTCCAGTACTGAGTGTTTAGTTTGAGCACTAACTGTGCTGCTGTTGTTAATGCTTACTAAAGTTTTCATCGATTAGCATTGAAATCACTATTTTGATTCCAGTGACAAAAAAAGTAACTCAAGTTGCTTCGAAAGTTAAGTCATTCAAAAAAAGTGCAAAGAAAGACTATCAAGACTTAAAGAAAAGTACTGTAAGTTACTAAGACCGATTATCTTGGGAGATGTTCTTTGTGCATAATCTTTGTGCAAAGTTAAGACAAGTTGTCTAAATACATAATTCAGGTTTCTGACTTCACTGCGGTTTAGTAACATGGCTTCAGACTTGTTAGAATTTAATTTATTCCTAGAAGAGTTACCTAAATAGTTCAGAAACAACCAAGATAAAGTACAGTCCTTTGGCTTAATTCCATATTAGTATGTTTATGTACACAGCAATAAGATGCACTAGCCAAGGCTGCCATTTGTACTTTAATATTGTGAATACAGTATTTAAGAATACAGTGGCCACTGTATTCTTAAATATTTACCTCAGTTGTTCAGAGATAAAAGTTCTCTGGTAACGGTTGGCTCATTCTATATATGTGTGTGTCTATGTGTATTCTTAGTTTATTAAACATGCCAAGTAGCAGGGCAGACCTGCATGCCTTTATCTGTTATCAGAGCCTCCGACAGCTTTCTAATATTTGTTGTCTGGTGCTATCTGCTCTTATGCTGTCAGGGTGCTGATGCCTGTTTTCTAATATTATGCATTATGGTCATTTTTTTCTTTTCAGACTGTGCTGAAGATGGTGTATGAGGAGAGCCGCAAGATACTGGCTTTGTCAGAACATCCCTTTGGTTTTAGGGAGCTGAAAAATGTTCGTGAGACCAGAGCAGTGATGGAGGGATGGCAGAAGGAGGGCTTAACCTTGCTGGATGCTATACAGTCACTGAAAGATTACCTTAGCAAGCTGGCAGATAGAGGAGACAAGGTATGACAATAAAAATATCCTTTAAAGCATGGTAACCAGGTTTTTTATATATATATATATGTATATTGTTATATAGTTAGTGCATATGTAGTGCAAATGTGTGTTTGTGTGTGTGTATATACATATATGTATATAAGGAGCAAGGGACTCTTTCCTTTCTGAATAGGCCTCTTTGAACACCTTTGGTCTGCTTAAATTAACAGATAGGTATATTCTTACACAGTTATAATACGAAAGATAATGGATTAGAGATTGAGAGAGATGCCATTTAAAAAAACGTATTTTTTTAACAGGAACATTCAGGTATTGCTGCTGACTGGAGAGGAGAACTTCTGCAAGCAGTACAAAGCGTGTTTGAGAGAGAAAGAAATGTGTTGCAGATTGACTTGAAGTCTCACTTCTCCAATCCTGAGTCTGGTGATGAAGGTTCGTTAGTGGAAAAACTGGAGTGTATCATGAAACAACAAGTAAGAAGACTTCTTAAAGTGTTATGCTCATAAATCACTTCTTCTGTTCCCCCTTTTTTTTGAGGTTTTTACAGTTTTATTACTTCTGTTGTTAAATCTTACTATGTGCGTTAATCAGATTGTGTGGGATCAGTAGGCTTTTATAGTCTATGTTTTGGTACCATTTTTCTCACACTTTGTATATTGTCTTACAAAGCCAATTGATTATTTTAGCTGGCATCCAGAAAATATAGTGATCTGGAGATTGTGATAGTGAAAAGAAAATATTTGATAAAAAGGGAAGGAGAGGAAGAACTCCAGCTAGGAGCATCACAGACTTCTCTTGTGAAGGGTATATGTTGAGCTAACTGTGAATCTTTCGGATTTTTTTGCTGATAATATTTAGTCTTTAGATCCAGACGAAATGGTTTGTCTTAACAATGATGTATGAACTATTATTGATAACTATTACTTTATTTGGAATCTGTTGAAGTGGTTTTTTTTCTGTTTTACTTAATCTTAACATGAAGCATGAACTTAGTCATTTGAAGTTGCCTCTGTACTTGTATTGCAAAAGTTTCTCTAGGGTTTATCTTTGTAGAAAATATGGGAATAGCCTTGTAGATGTAATAGGACTTGTTTCGTTTTCAGGAGGAACAGAGGCAGATGGCTGTAGAGCAGCTTTTGTCCTCAGACCGGAATAGCTTGCTCTCTGAAATACAGGATCTCCAAGCTCAGCTGCGCATGACACATCTTCAGAACCAGGAGAAGCTACAGCAGTTACAGGAAACCCTTACCAATGCGGAAGATCACGGGAGCAAACAAGAACACTACCTTCGGAGGAAAGGTAGTTGTCCTGGTTTGGGGTAAAACAGAACTAATTTTCTGTTCAGTAATTTCACTTTTTAGCTGGGCCTCTTCTAACTAACTAAACTCTGAAATTAACAGCATTTTGTTCAGAAACTGTTCACTCTCACAGTGATAAGACCCGATTATACCAAGGAATGGTGTGCAGAGAGGCTCTTGTTTATACTTATTGCTGTAACAACCAAGGTCAGGTAACTTTGCGATTTGCCCCATTGGAGGGTGGGAAGCGGAAAAGCGTAGAGGGGTCACACCTGTGGGGAGGAGCGGACAGGAGAGGTGACCCATAACTGACCAACTGGGTATTCCATCCCATCCACATCGTGCTCAGTATAAAAGCTGAGGGATCAAAGGGTCAACCCTCTTTCTTCAATGGCCGACGTCCGAGGAGGACCCTGTCTGTTCGTCTGCCTTTGATCCCGATCCGAGCATTCCTGACTGCACATCCGGAATCCAGCTCCTGTCCATCACCGAGTCCAGTCTGGGACTTTTCCCTGTGCCTGCTGGTGACGTCATCGTCATCCTGGGAGCTTGATACCGTTTTGTATATACTGTGTACCTTTTTTCCCCCTTTTTTTAAATCACTTTTCTTATTATTTATTATTTCATTATTTATAAATATTTTCATTAAAATAGTTTAGGTTTTTTTCCTAAACTGATAAGTCTCTTTATCTCTTCCTCTCCTCTCTTAGAAGAGGGGGAGGGAGGGGCCATCTGATTCTGATTGGCCAATCCAGCCAAAACCATGACAGTTGTAATCCCAAGTTCTTGTTATCTGGTCTTCTATGTCGGTTCTTTCTTTTTTTGCCTAGAAGATAAAAGGCAAAAAAAGATTGTTTCACAAAGAAGCAGTTGCTGTACAGTTCCTCAATTTTACTAATGCCCTCAGGTTTCCTACAATTTTAGAAGAGGAAGGAATTATTCTTCTTTGTAATATTAGTAGTTAAGAAAAATCTGTGAAAAGCAAAGTGAAACTTTAAAATAACCTAGAGAAATAGAACTGAAGGGTGACTCTATTAAATACTGCACATATGTAGAAAACTTATCAAGTATAGTAAAATATTGTTGTTAATTTTCAGGAAATTCTTCATGTATATGTTTTCTAGTAAATGGATGGGTTTGCTTAATGAGGTTTAGAATCCGTTAGTAACAGGATACTTAACAGTATATCACAGTAACTCTCAGTCTCACCCAGCTTTCACATTCTTCTCACTTTGCCTGGTCCACCAGCAAAGATATAGATAAAGATATAGATAAAGAAATAGAGATAGTGTATTTCTATATACACTACCTCTCTGTATGTGTATTTCTCTACTGATTCCTATCATATTTGAAAATAAATGGTTTCTCCAGGTAAGAACACTTTAATACAGCTGGGGTTTTTTTGCCCAATTTGCACCGGTGTAACTGCTACCATATTGTCAAATTCTCTGCAATGCAAATAACTTAACTTTTTCTTATCCTAGTTGAATTATTACAATATAAGCTTCAGCAGGAAAAATCTGTCGTGAGTGACTTGCATAGCACCCTGTCTGAAGAGCAGAAGAGAGCCTCTGAAACATGTGATCTCTTGAAACAAGAAAAAGCAGCCCTGAAATCGGAGCTTTATGAAAGTAAGCAAGAGAATGAAAGACTGCAGAAAATCCTAGAAGAGCTTCAGAGGGAGATAAACCAGTTACGGTGAGAAGTAGATTTATTAATTTATTTTATTTATCAACAGGTCTGAAAGAGTTTTATACTCGTTGGATCCACAGATGGCTTAGCACTTGGGAACAGAAGGAGGAAAGCAAACCTCTCTCACTTGTCATGAATACGTTCATTTTTCCTTACTAACTGCTTAAATTTATATATTCTTCAATTCAAATTTGTATATTTATCTTTTCTGTAGCCTTGACTAAGAAGATTGTGGAAACAAGTGCATGTTGTATTGGTATACTAAAAGTGACCAGACTAGATCCCCATATCCCTGATATACTGCACTCCTGCAGCTTTGTCTTAGTCTTCTGGTTGTTCCATTTGCCTGTCATCTTGTGTGGGGGTTTTTTCTGCACCTCCCTTCCCCACTGCCCCCCATCCTATTCCTAGTGTATGCCAATGTTTGTTCTTTCCTCTCACAGGACAACAGTTTTGCTCTGCCAGGATAGGTAACTTCTCACCATCTTTTAACTGTCACTAAATAGAGCAATTTTAGCTTTCCTTGCAGGGGAAGTAAATATTTTCAGATGGTAAATAGCTGTGACTTGAAAACTTGACCCTCTTTAGAAACAGCAGCAAGTCAACAGACCAACTCACAAGAAGTAGCCCAAAATGTCCTGCTGGCATTGCTAGTGAGGGACGTTCTGTTCTGAACATAGATACAAGTGTTGTTTTTAACTTTTCAGTTTTTCATTGGAAAAAAAACAAAAGGATTTGACAGCTGCACTTGAAGACTTGCAGACAGAACATCTGAAGGAAACAGAGCTACGAGGTCTGTTTGAGGAACAACAGCTTCAGCATAAGAAAGCAGAAGATGAAAAGACAAAGGCCTTGGAGGTAATGCCCTACATCTCAACGCTTCACTTCATGTCCTGCACCAAGGCAGGTGAACTAAGAGGTTATTTTTGCAGGATTTTTTTTTTTAATAACTGTTTAAATCCCTCCCCCCCGCCAAACTTCTACTGAGTGTGCGTACCGTTTATTTTGTTTTCACAGAATTAAGCTTTCAGTTACCCTTCCTGCACATGGAAAAATAAGTGAAAGTTTTTTGGTTTGGATTTTTTTTCCATCTCTTCTTAGTGGTTTTGGAGCCTTATGCTTTCACATTCTTGGCATCAGTTTTATGCTGCCCTGTGCTGTGTAGAGAGCCAGATTCTACAATTGTGTAACTGCACCCTTTATTCCAGGGCAAAAGTGCTACAAGGATGTAATGTGTATGATCAACTGAGACTATGCACGAGCACCCAATGATACATATACTTGGCAGAGAGTAACTGGAGCCTTTTCAACATAACGTGTATTTCTTGAGGTTAACCGAAGTATGGTTTTGTTCACTTTCTTCTAAATTGAACAGAAAACAAACAAACAGCTTTCTCTCTGATACTGTGACAGCAATGACTCAGTTCTTGTAAAAGGCCTACAATGACTCTAAAAGAAAGAAGATTTAACATAAACCTTTTTTCAAAATAAAAACCAAAACCAGACTCTATCCGGTAACTTCAAAACAGTCCTAGCTAAATGCCCTAAGTGAGAAAACACAACTCTGACTCGCTTTCTTGTAGTCTGGCCTCTTGCATCATCTTTCTGGTAGATGTTTAGGTTTGCGGGTGATTTTTCTTAGTTGGCATTTTTGTTACTACTTGCGTGGTAGTACATGGTGCTAACATCCTCCATCTTGTAAAAAGACTGCTTATGTAGGGAAGGCAGGGACCATCTTAGCCAAGGCAAAGAGGAAAAGTGCGTTGCTCCAGGTGTAGTTGTACAACAGATTAAGACATTCACAGTTCACACTGCTGCAGTCTTGCGTTCCAGATTGTCTCTTGAAGCCTTGCTATGGAAAGCTGATGCCACTTAGCATCTGACCTGACTTTCTATAAGACCAGAGGAGAGGTGGTGCTGGCTGGAGGGGTAGGGCAGATCCCCTACTAGGAGGACAGCAAGCTAGCTCTTACAGCAAGTGCCTAGGACTGCCCCTTCAGTTGCTCCCTTTCCTTCTGAAGAAAGGCTGGCTCCCAAAATGGACCTAGGAATGGATTATTTTTATCAGCCTGTGCTGTGTGCTTTAAACATAGGGGCTGTAAAATCCAGAGGTTTTACATCTACTCTGACTGATTAGATTTTTGGTTCTTCTTAAATCGACATGGCTTATTTCTGCTTCAGATGTCACTTAAGGTGATTGAGTGATGTAAAAATAGTGATTTTTCTAATGAGTGTCTTGCTAATTGAAGGAAAATAATGTACTGGAAGATATTTTAACATTACAATCTTTGGTTTTGTTATTTGATGTCAAGTTGCTAACAAGCATGCTTCTGGCACTTGTAATGAGAAAATTAACATTGTAATTTTAAATTAAACTTTTTAATACCTGAACTACTCTAGTTCAGTGTTGAATTTCTTCTGGGATAAAACAGGAAGTTGAAAATGGCCAAATCCCAGCCTGCCCCATGAATGAGTGTTTGTGCTGGACTATTAATATGTGCTTCCCCTTTTGAACAGGAGCTGCAGGCTGCCTTGGACTTGCAGTTGGTGCGGAATAGCCAACTGGCCGTATCCTTAGAGCACGAGCAAACAGTTAATGATAATCTCCACAAGGAACTTCAGATCGAGCACTCACGCTGTGAAGCGTTGCTGTCCCAGGAACAGACCAAACTTTTGGAGCTGCAGAGAACTTTGGATGCTGAGAAAAATCGTTCGTTGGAGCTCCTGAATTCTTTGAATCATGAACGTGTTTTGACGGAACAGTTGAGCATGAGAGTGAAAGAAGGTGCTTCTTGTCAGCACAGGGAGTTGCTACTGGAACAAGCTGTTGTTCGAGAGCTACAAGCCCAGCTGGAAGAAGAGAGGTCGCGAACTATGGAGCTAGCTGCTATTATTGAGAAAACACACCAGAAGGCCATTTGTTCCAAAAGGAAGCCAGGGGCTGAAGTACAGATGTGCTGCGAAAAAACCCAGAACGAGAAAGAGGTCAGTGACAAATTTTTCAGGGTCAAAAGCGAGAGGTAATCTGTTCCTTAGAGACCCAGAGGGAAAGAGGGGCAAAGCTGAAAGCTGACTGGGAACAACTGCAGTCACTCTTCAAGACAATGAAAGAGCACGATGAAAACCAGAAAGAGGAGAGAGAGAGAGAGCGCAAAGACAGCAGCAACAAACAGAGCTAGAGAAACAGAGGGACTGGCAGAGAGATCAAGAGAGACTAGTGAGAATGCCTCTGCAAGCCTTGCCTTACGTTGGAATACAAACTGGGATTTAACCCTGTGGATTGTGGGTTTTAATTGAAATGCTTCCTTCTCTTAAACAAAACATCCTGAAAAATGCATTAGATGAGCTCTTTTCCTGCATTTCTCAAATGCAGCTGTTCTCAGGGGTTTAGGTCTGGGTTTATTGTTGACAGAAGTTGATCTTTGCCTATGCTGGAAATTGCTCTTTGTTAACAGATGGAGAATAATATGGCTTAAACACTGAACACGGACCAGGTTTCATATCATTGCCCTTATTTTGACCTAGACCCCTAATTATGGTTTGCAACAGTACCCTCCTTTTTTCTCAGCTCCTTCGCTTTCCTTAGAGGAGGAGGGAGGCTTTGCAGGCTCTCTGGAGACTTGTCAGTCACCATGTCTGGAAATAGATGGAGAAAATGCCCACTCCAGAGTCATTAAATGGCTTCCTGGTGGCCCTGTAAGGCAGTACTGTAAACCTTGCCCTGTAAGCGGTCTGTTATTTAAGCAACACTGAAAAAAGATATATCCTAGTTAGGTGTGATGCTTTTATTTGCAGTCTGTGTGTGTATAAAAAAACAAAACAAAACTTACATGTGTGTATGTACGTATGTGTGTGTGTATATATAAGATGCAATTAACTGCTGCTTACTCTGTTCAAATAGCAAAGCTTGGAACAGCAACACCAGGGAGATGAACAAAGAATTAAAGAGCTGCAAGAAATACTGGAAGCATTAGAAGAAAGAGAAAGAAATCTCCCATCTCCAAACTGTCAGCAAGAACTATTGTGTACCTTAAACAAAGATCAAAATGCCAAGCAGACCACAACAAAAGAAACTGAAAAATCGCATTTGCAACAGCAGCAACGGCACCTTGAAAAGATAAGACAGCAGTTGCTTTTAGTAGCTGTGCAGCTGAACGAGTTCATATATAAAACTGTAGATAAGTGAGTAGTTCTTCATAAATATAGTAGTTTTCTTTCCATCCTGCTCCTGAAATTGTGTGGGTCATGGCTGAGAGCCCTGTGCTGAAGGGACTGAATCTGCTTACAAGACTCAACCATGTCTGAAGACATGGTTTTGTGGTGGCAGCAGACTCTGGCTGTTGTCATCCCACTGCAGCCGTTCCCATTAGAAGCTTGTGTGCCTGTATTTGAACTAGGTCTGTGAAGTGACCCTGCTTAAAAAGAACAACTCAAAAAAAGCCCTACTGAAAAAAGTCTTTTAGTAATTTGGCAACTGCAGCAGTAAGACTAGAGAGCAATCAAAAAACCAGGTTAATCAACAGATATGCATGTTTAGAACAAGAAATGCCATTGATCATGGCAGGGAAAAGCTGGGATCAGGAATGAATGGCCAAGTAGCAGTAATTTCTTACTTCTTTAGCAGCAGAGTAAAATACTAGTGATGTATTGCTGCAGCCTGAATTTGCATGCATGTATAAAATACAGACTTCTGAATAAATCCTATGCAGCTCTACTGAGAAGTTTTACTCTTAAGAATTAATAAAACTTAATAATTTCTGTATGTCTTTATAATATTTTATGTGATGAATAGTTGCATAAATACAGCTTCAAAACTGAAAGATTATCCAGTGGGGAGAAAGAATCAAATGTATGTTAACATTACCACAAATCAATCCAATACTGAAAAAGTATTTCTTTTTAACAGAACAGTTAACGATTGGTCTGCATCAAATGATGAAGCTGTATCCTCTTTACTGCAGACGTTAAAGGAACTGAAGTCAGGTTTATTGTCTCCTCCTGCATCTCAGGTAAGGAAAACAGCATGTATTTGTTGATTATCAGTAAGTTGTTCTGTTTTCTTTGGATTGCAATACATATGTAAATTGATTGATTGATTTGATCCCCCTTGGCCTCCCCCCTTTCTTTTTTGGTAAAAATTCTGAGGAAAATTGTGATTTGCCTTGGGGATAAAAAAAAAAAAGATGCATTCTTGTACTCACACAGTCATTATATTAGCATATTTTAGTATCGGACTCTTGCTTTTTTTGTTGTATCACAGAGTCTGCTTCTGACGGCATTTTTTTTCCTAGATATGTAATATGTCCAAGGTTATCAAGCAATGGGATGTGTTGCTGCTGCTTCTGTATGCATCCAAAGAAAGTGATTTTTTCAAAAAATTGTCAAGTAATTTTCAAAAAGCTCAATAGTAGTTTGTCATCTCAGTAGGGGTGTTTTGGCTGATGTTTGCAGTATTGCAAATATTTTATACAAGCTTAGGGATTATCAAAGACTGAGCTCAGGTCTATTGATACAAAATACATCATAAAAAGATAGTTTTTGGATACCATCTTATTCACCAGATAACTTTGTACTATCATTTGTGTCTTTTTTTCATAATAAAGACAGCTTCAACCACACTTCAGCAAAAATCTGGGGATTTAGGGTTTGTTCGATTCAGTTTCTCTCTATTCCCTCACCTGCTTGATGGCAGGTCCCCAGAAAACATACCTTATCTGATACACAAAGAGGCTTTTTTAACTTCTGTTGTTGTTCTCCTGTGCTCTGTAAAAGTCTGAGGTACGACAAGCTGGCCTGACATGGTGCAAGCTCTCCCTGTACCTAACTGCTTACAAAATTAATTAAATAGTTTCCTTCTGTTGCCTGTGCAACCACTTAGGTGGCTGCCAGTTGGATCATCTCCAGTCTTCAGGAGGGGGATGTAACCTTTTCCCGAGTAGGTGTTCATGGAGTTGTTTTGGTTAAGCCTTCCTCTCACAAAGCTTTAGAGACCTCTGCTTTGGACAAAATGCTCGGAGACCCTGTGAGGAGAACCAGACAACCTTACGGCTCTATTTAAATCTGACTTAGCAGAACTCCCTCCAGAGTTAATCTGGTTTTCTGGCTTGGCTCCCTCCAAGTTAGTACTATACTGGAAAAGAAGAAATAGTTGGGGTTGTTTGTTTTTTTCTCTGCCATTAAGTCTTCTGCATTAGAAAATCTGTTGCAAATGCTTTTCACAACTTTTTTGTGGAGAGGTTTTCCAGCCTCTTATCACCATCGATTAGCAGGCCTCTTAACATAAAGCCAGTGAATGCCACACAGAATAGCAGTCCCTTCTCTTGTTGGGCTAGACTTTGCAATTGCCTCCTCCAGGGACCGTGACCAGGATAAAGTAAAGTTACTTAAGTTGAGTGTAGTGGAGCACTCTTAAGACACATGCCTTTCTATAGCCTACAGAGCAGAAACTCTACCTTAATATCCTTTCCCCTGTAGGCACCAAAGGCCCTCCTCTTTGCCCTCTTTTCAGGCTTTAATTTTTTTCCAGAATCAGCTTTTCTTTCAGTTTCCTCCCTGAATTTCTCCTTCCTTTAAGGTACTGAGCCACATGCTCTGGAGACCAAAGGAATTTATTGCTGTTACCTCAAGTTGCGATAAATTGGGGACTATTAGACAAGGAAAGTGGCAAAATGCCAAAATAGTGAAAAATTGGTGCCAAAATGACTATGGAGTGAACTGTTCAATCAAATGCCAACTGGTGCAGTAGAAATCAAGCATGTAGATGAATCATGTAGAACTCCTTCAGATATTAGGTGTTTGTGTTGCTGCCTTCCAATTGAGCTTTTATAAGTCTGTAAAGTGCGTAGGATGGTGGGACCATAGTCTTTGCTGGGATGCTTGCTGAGGAAGCCAAAGTAAAGCAGCTTCCCTCCACTTCAGTGTGATACAGATGGGTTTTCTTCCCCATGTTTGAAATATTTTTAGTAATACTTACCGGAAATGTGTTTTGTATCTGAAGTCCTTATCTCCCTGCCCTTGATCTCAAAATGCTCTTCTGTCCCATCTCTGTGTATAATATGGCACAACCGCCATACCAGTGAAAGCTGCATGTAGGGAATTATGTGCTTTAGTTTATCTAACTTCAGTGTAAAAACTTGAAATTGTATAGAACATCTGTGAAGTAGCTGGTAAGTACAGGACAAGGATTTAACTTGGACGGAAATAAATACCTAATTTCAAAACAGCACTGAAGGTAGTGTTAGATTCTTGAAGCATTTTTCAAGCTAGTTTTAAATATATTGAGAAGTGTAGAGTCTTTGCTTTCTGACGTTTTAAAGCTGCAACATCAAAAGAGAGGGAGGTGGAATATGTGCCATGAAGGTACAGATAGCATTGGAATCCCCATTTGTTATTGTATATATTGTATTGCTTATGACAAAGTTCAAACTCCTAATGAGGTTGTACTAAAAAAAGTTGCTAGGAGAAATTTGGGTCGGTTGCGTGCACTGGCTCCTCTAATATATACAGATTTTATTTCAAGGGATAAAACATTAACTGTCTCAAAAAATATCTTTTCTCTCTGTTGTGATTTGCCACATCACGCACTGATATAACTGTTGACCATTACATTGATAGTCGATATGGGGAAGGTTATGAAGGCAGAACTTCCACAAAGAATTGGACCTGGAGTTGTGGGTCTCATTCCTGCAGAAGATGACTTACCACAAAACTGAATTTCTTAGAATTGAATGTGACTTTTCAGAGTTTGCTTCTGTAGGTGCTTCACAACATGCTTTTGTGTGTGCATATACACAGACACCTTTCTTCACAGTTTCTGTGCTGTGTGTGGATGTTGAAGAAAGCCAGATGATTTTTTTTCCGTTTCAAAATGTTTGAGAGGCTTCTGTTATTAAAGGGTTAAAGGGATTCCTGTTAATCGATCAGAC
This sequence comes from Limosa lapponica baueri, assembly GCA_002844005.1. Classification (NCBI taxonomy): domain Eukaryota; kingdom Metazoa; phylum Chordata; class Aves; order Charadriiformes; family Scolopacidae; genus Limosa; species Limosa lapponica. The sequence continues at coordinate 13,398 of KZ506299.1, read as the reverse complement.
AGATCTGTAGAGAAGGGGTGGTTTGATTAACAATTACTTTGATACGTGTTAAGAAGGGCTGCATGTGCATTTCAGTTACCCATCCTACTTTTTAACACCTGGATGCCACTGCTCATTTTCAGGCTCATTATTTTTATGTTTTAGTTAGTCCATAAAGTATTATTTGGTTTGAGATGTTTGGCTGTGGAAATAATGTGCAAAACCCATCACGTCTCACTTCCTCTGGGTTTATTTGATAGATCAGATCTGCGGATGATACTGACTTTGTTCAAGAACTGGGAAGAGATGCTTGGCAGCGAGAGAGGAACGTTTTGCAGAATGCACTGAAACAGGCTGAGTCTGAACAGGCTAAAGCAACCGTTGAAATTGAAAACAAACCAGTGCTAGAATCTTCCAGTCCTAAGGTAAAATGATCGGGATGGCCCGCAAATGGGCTATCTGGAGCTTGATGAGCGAGCAATGCCATAGCCGTTAGCACGACATTTAAACCTTTGGCACTCGGTTTGCTTTTGCTGTCTTGCCTGTTGAACAGATTTGCTGTGTGAAAACTGTTACCAACTCAAGATCATAAAAACCTCTGGAGACTTCAGTCCTTGTTAGTAATTTTTATTGGGCATTGCCTAAGGGACTAATGTCACAGGTAGAACAGGTAATTCCGTAATATTTATTTTTTTTTTTAATAAATATGATAAAACTTGCTGTTGCAGAAGAGCCTGGACGTGTACAGCTCAGATTTCTGTGGATAGAAGTATCTGTCAGATTATGGCCTTTAACTTTTACTTATTGCTGTAGTCTTTTTCAGTTGCTGTTTTAAAAAGTGACTTTATAGATGAACAGTTTTATAAACTGCATATTAAATTAGCAACACTTTCCCCATGTGTGCCACATCAGAAAAGTTCCTTTTTAACTTTCTTAGTGTTAGACAGGAACTTGCACAAAACGTAACCTTGCTCTTTGGAATCTCTGCTCTTAAATGAGAGGGAAATTCAGATTTCTTGTCTAAGCATGAAAATATCGAACATCTATTATTTTTATTTTTCCCCCCAATATTAAATAGTTTTTATTCCTCTGACTCATTTGTTTGTAATCAAGTCAGATGGGCACTTATCCCAACATACTTATTGGTTAATGTTTATTGAAAGCAGATGTTATTTTCTTCGTTAAAGAATAACACTTTTTAGAGTGTGACAGTTTTGCTTTGTAACATTGAGGAGACTGAAGGCAGTCTGACAATCCAACCTCCGGTTCTTTTTAGCTATGTACAGAATTGTTCCAGCTGCCCTTGTGTTCGCCGTGTGGATATGTGATGTGAAGACAGTTTGTTTGTGGCTGGTTTTCTGCACATCAACCAGTAACTGTGCCAAAATATTCTAGGCTAGTCAAGACCTCATAAACATACAGAAATTTGGTAGACTTGGTAGAAACCTCCATGTATGATGTCCAAACTGCCAGTGTAATACCACAACTTTGCACCAAAACTGGCCAAGTCACAGACTGTGTTATACAAATACTTGCTCAAAATTTAATTTTAGAGATGTGTACACTGCTTCCATACTTTATTAAATAACTTTCTACAATTTTGTGAAGCAAAAAATAGTTTTTAGATGCCTATGCACAACAAAGTTGTGGGAGATACTGCTGGAAAAAGCAGCTAACTTTTCTGAGCTTTCCGTAGCTAAGTTGTAACAGATTGTATTTCTTTTTCCTTTTTTTTTCTTTTTCCAGTTGCAGAGACTATATAGGAAGTACCTTAGAGCAGAGAGTTTTAGAAAGGCTCTAGTTTATCAGAAGAAATACCTCTTGCTGCTCCTTGGTGGATTTCAGGACTGTGAGCAAGCAACCCTCTCTTTAATAGCACGTATGGGAATCTACCCCTCACCTGCAGACCTGCAGCGTTCCGGATCACATTCCCGTCCTTTTACCAAGTTCAGATGCGCAGTCAGGGCGATCATTGCAGTATCAAGGTAAAGCCAAAACACTCACTGTCTCATACGTGGTGTCAGTGCTAAGTTGGATGAGTACTAAACTAAAGACTTATAAAAAGCTGCTTTTGTCTTGAGAGATACCCAGCTGCAATGTATTTGAAAATCAGTGCACAACCATTACAAACTGATGTCCTTTTAGGTCTGACCCCTTATCTGTTTGGACTCATTGGACAGTCTGTCTTGTATCAGAGTGTGGTCATCTCATCAGCAATGGTTTTCCTTTCTTGAATCCAGTAGCCTGTGTTTCATTGGGTGTTGATTCTATCATACTCTGGCAATTTCTATCAAATGGATTTTGTTAGCTGTACTTGGGACAATATGCCATCTCATAATGGCTTTTGAGACCACTTAATGAAAAAAATAGTGGTTACTTCTGAGCAATTCCCTTGTCTAGTAACAATTTAAGACTTTCAGGAGATGGCACAGAATATCTTTAGGCTGTTGTCTTTGACATGGGTGCTATGATAGTAGTATCAAAGGGTGTAGGAACAGTGATCTCCAAACTACTCCTCTGAGGCAGGACGAGCTGCCACAGAACTCTCTGGAGATCAGGGACAGAGTGGAGAAGCTGTGCCAAAACAAGCAAACCTTTCCAACAGTTAGAGGATTGCTGTAGAATAAAATGGAATAAGCCTTTATTCTAAAGACTGAACTTAAAGAATTCTTCCTCCATTCCTCCAAGGATTGTTACTTACGTTGCTTAATATGTTTCATGCCAACAAAGAGTTTAATATTAAAATTTGGTGTATTTTTGCTTATTTTTAATGATACTACAAATTTATTTTGTTACTAAGGTTAAAGTTTTTGGTCAAAAAGTGGAATAAAGTTAGCAGGAAGAGTGCACAGGGTGAAACCATTTCTCACAATACAGGAGGTAATACAGGTAAGCATTTTCGACAAGTTCTTTGGTTTTAATCATAATTTCTCTTTAGTGACGTGCTTCATTTAAAAACAAAAATAAAAAAAATACCCACAGAAGTGGCAACATCTGTTTATCTGTTCACACAAATGTGTTTATCCATTTCCTGAACACAGTGATTAAGAATTTACAAGAACATTGTAAGAAATTACAATTGAAAACTTTCAGAATTTATAATTTGCAACAATGGTTCTTCTCTTCTCCCTTTACTGCAACTGTTCAAGCTGCGAAACGGAGTCCTGTGTTCATAAAACTCATCAGAGAATTATGTTTGGGACAGTTTGAAGGTACCTGTAATGGAAATTAATGCCTTGAGTTATTAAGTCAAGGACAAATACTGCTGGAATAGTATTAAGACGGATACATGTGGTATCCAAATAAGTCTTAGAAGTGGTGTACTCACTGGTGTTACCAGAGGTGAAAAAGGGGTTCTAAGTGGTTCCAGAGGTTCAGAAGAGACTTAATCCGATGGCAGATATACCCTAACTATTTTCTCTGGAGTTTAGTAAGTGCTGTCAAAGGTGACAAAGTGGAGTGGATGGATAGATGGTCTGATGCGTTCAGTAAGGACTGTGTTCCTTTGAGTTACTTACGGATGTGTTCACAGGAATACGAACAAACATCTGAATGCAGTACCCAGGGCTGTGGAACTGTCCCATTTTATGTAATATTCCATTACTTGTAGCTTTTTAACACTAAACAAAAATTCAGATTAAATAGTGTATTTTTCGTTACCTGGTACTACATAATTTTCACTGTTCTAAATTGCTGGAAATACTTCTTTTAAAAAACCCAACTTCCTACATAAAACCACTGTGGTGTGATTCCTATGAAACTTGAATCCTGAGATGCATCCTGAACTTTCTACCCCACTACGTAATAGCATCCTGTAAGCCTCATTAATTTATTTTTTTTTTCTAATTTGAGGGACTTATGGAAAGGCGATTTTCTTTTTTAGTGAAAACAAAACAACACAAAAGAAAATAGTGCAAGTTCTCCACTTGTAGGAAGGAGTTGTTTGACATGAAAATATCTAACTTCTGTTAAATCTGTTTCAAACAAACAAAAAACCAAAGCAATAAAGCAGTCAGCTATAGAAAGTGTACTTTAGCTGCATTTAAAACCAAACACAATTGTACTCTGCTGTAATTCTTGTGGGGTTTATTGGTTATGTTTATGATAGCCTGTTTTGAATGGTTCCAGTGCATATTTTTTAACTGTTTCATGTTTAACACAGTGTCCAGTGCCAGAACAGAAATTCTGAAAGAGCAGCAGCCCCAAGCTGTTCAGCTCGGCTCTCCCCCAACCAGGGACGCTGGGCTCTGCCCCAGAACCAGCTCTGCACGATCTGTGACCCGCTCCCCCAGAGCCTCCTGCTGCTCACACAACAGGTCAGTCTGCAGCCGCTGCCCCGGTCAGTCCCCCTGACCCACAGGCTCATAAAAATGTAACCCCTTACTGCAGGAGGTACTTGAACAAGAAGAGGAATTTGTTTTCTTGGATCTGGTAAATGTTTTATTTCTTTCGGAATGCTACAAGAGAAGAAAACTTCTCATTCGCTTTAAACATGTCTGGCATTCTTGGACTAAGAGCATTCCTAGTTGTGTTCCCAAATTTAATTTGGACAGGCTACAGGATTTTTAATGGCCATGTGTTGCTTTTGCCATCCAAGTTGGAGATTAATTTCTAAGCATCCTGTGAAAGCGGCTCCCCTACAATATTGCATTAGTGTTTGCCCCCTTTAGACTCTGTGCGCACGGAATGGGAGGTAGAGAACTTGTGCGGTTTTTCATGAATTATGTCCAGTTCTGCACCGAAATACAACCTCAGAGACTTGTTGCTGGGTTGAATGTCACGGGTGATGTTCTGCACAGTGCTGCTAAGACAGTGCCTGAGCGGCATCTCTGTGCTTACGTTGGAGGAAGGTGGCCTTCAGTCTTTACTGACCTTCCCACTCCCAGGCTCACCTGGGACCCAGAATAACTTCAGGTATTGTATAGTCTATTACTGTCTGTAGCATCTCCTTTCCCATACTCCTTGTATGTGGCTTCCTCCTTCAAGTAAGGATTTTTAGGAGTTGAAAGTAGCTGTTCTCAGTCCCATCAGCTTGGGATGTGTTCTTTGTTTATTAACCTCCTTGTGAAAATAGAAACTTTAACCAGCAGGCAAGAATCTTCTTCATTAAAAAAAAAAACAAACTAGTAAGGGTTTGGTACTCTGTGGTGATCAAGAGGTATGCAAAGACAGCACATGCTCCAAATTCTTTTAAGGTTTTTAAAAGTGCTGACTAACTTAGAGGACAGGACAGTGCTTGTCAAGAAGGACATGTAGTGTTCTGTTTTGATATAATTTAGCAAAACATTTTGGAGAGTTAGAGACCAGTACAGGTTGGGGGCTGACCTGCTGGAGAGCAGCTCTGAGGAAAAAGACCTGGGAGTCCTGGTGGACAACAGGATGACCGTGAACCAGCAATGTGCCCTTGTGGCCAAGAAGGCCAATGGCATCCTGGGGGGCATCAGGAAGAGTGTGACCAGCAGGTCAAGGGAGGTCATCCTGCCCCTCTGCTCTGCCCTGGGGAGGCCCCATCTGGAGCATTGTGTCCAGTTCTGGGCTCCCCAGTTCAAGAAGGACAGGGAACTGCTGGAGAGGGGACAGCAGAGGGCTACAAAGATGGTTAGGGGCCTGGAGCATCTCCCTTACGAGGAGAGGCTGAGGGACTTGGGTCTTTTTAATCTGGAGAAGACAAGACTGAGGGGGGATCTGATCAATGCTTATAAGTACTTAAAGGGTGGGTGTCAGGAGGACGGGGCCAGTCGTTTTTCAGTGGTGCCCAGGGACAGGACAAGAGGAAATGGGCACAAACTTGAACGTAAGAAGCTCCACCTAAACGTGAGGAGGAACTTCTTCACTTTGAGGGTGGCAGAGCCCTGGGAGAGGCTGCCCAGGGAGGTGGTGGAGTCTCCTTCTCTGGAGACATTCGAAACCCACCTGGACACGTTCCTGTGGGACCTGCTCTGGGTGGACCTGCTTTGGCAGGGGGTTGGACTAGATCATCTCCAGAGGTCCCTTCCAACCCCATAGCATTCTGTGATTCTGTGACCTGCAAGCGTTTCCCATAAGACTTATTTCTACCCCACCTTATTCCTCTGTCACGGCACATATCTGCGTTTGACAGCCAGAAACAGTAGGTGGCAGCTTACCTATCCAAAAAAAAAAGACATCTGGAACAAGGGTAGTCCCTGACTGATTACTCTGTGTGACTGGGTCAGTGGCAGCTGAAGTATAATGTGAATCTGAGATAAGCAGCGACAGGCATTGTGTAACCTTTGTTTCCTAGTGATGCTATGCAGAGAGAAGGGATGGATAGGAACTACCTTCTGCTAATTAAAAAGTGCAAGGGAAAGGAATAAATCCCAAATCCAAATAGGATTGTGTTTTGCACAGTGTCCCTTCCAATGTATATTTCTGCTGATATTTGAAATTTGTTGTTAATGTCCTGAAAGGCAACAGTGTACCGTCTAAAGGGTCTGACTTTTCAACCTTGTCCTTCAAGATAGCGTTTTACCTGCTGAGCAGGAGAGTACATGCCTGGATGCAGCATGTTGCTTTTTAGTCCTTCTCTGCAGAAGTGGGTCTTCTCTCACTTGGCCGGTTGGACTTGCCTCTGGCTGCAGCTTTCTTACCTGGGGGACTTTGTGTTGCATATCAATAGACAGAGATTCATAGATACTCCAGCTTTTATCAAAACATCCTTTCTTCTAACTCCCCTGTATACAAAGATGCCCGGTCTGTGTTGGTTTATATGTAACTTTTTGGTGGTGGTTGTTTTTACTGTTGTTTTAGTTTGCTTTGCACTGAATTACTGTCTGTATGAATGTAACAATTGTATTTATTTGAGTATAGCATGAGAAGAAGAAAATAATTTGTTTTCCTTTTAAGATTGCATCCATCCACGAGTTCAGCTTCAGAAAAGTCACTTGTGCCTGCTCAGGATCCTGAACGATCACTAACGGAGTACATCCATCGCTTAGAGGTTATCCAGCAAAGACTAGGGGGTGCGCAGCCGGGTAAGAACACCCTTGTTACCCCTCACAGCTGCCAGCGGTCTGGACTGCTTTTTGCAAGGTTCTTCCAACGTATTGCTTTTATTTTATTACACTTAAAGCATGTAAAGAGCATCATTTTAATGAACAATTATAATTATTTGGGAGGGGAGGGAGGAGAAAAAATTAAGCAAGTCTCTGAAATGAAACCTTTTTATGAATCATATCTAAAACTAATCAAAGTGAAACATTTCTCAAAATAAGTTCTTAGTGAAATTCTTTAGAGATAAGGCTGAATAATTTCATACGATTTCCAACCCCTCCTGTTATCAAGTCTAAATAAGCAAATGTTGCAGTTTAAATGAAGTTGTGTATAGAGTTAATTTGCTTTAAAGTCAAAGAGAACCATTGTAATGGCTGAGCAGGACTTTCTCTGCAGCACAAACTGTAATACTTCCCTCATTTACTGCTTCCTTATATGCCATAGCAGATTTTAAAAAAAAAAAAAAAACTAAATTGGAGGCTGGTAAAAACAGCCACCTAGTTCTAAGATTGATTGAAGAGCATACAAAGGATTGTAGTGGCACTTTTCTTTGTTTTCATAAACACTGCCAACTAATTTCTAGACTGAGTTTACTTTGTCTAATCTGAGTGCACACAGAGCCTGGCACTCAGCCCGTGCCGTGGCTGCGTCAGGGGAAGCCGTGCTGCTGCACACCAGTCCCAGCAGGTGACTGGGGGAGGGCACCCACCTTAGCTCAAATCACTGATAGGGATGGGATCATGATGACCATGGTCCACATCTGGTTATAACACATAGCTTCATCTAGGCCGAGGGAGCAGCACAAAGCTCCATCGCAGCCTCCTCTGTTGAGGCTCCTGTGTAGCCTGCTGACAGCTATTCCTCCTGGTCTTTGGAGCATCTTCCCCAAAGCTTGCTTCACCCGTCCAGGTTTACATTGCTAGTTTCCTGGTCTGAGCTAATATGGGCCACCAGGTGAGATAATGCCATTGATTGTGTGGATGAGCAGCCAGAAGTAACGTGGGGAAGGAACCAGCAATAGCAGATGAAAGGGATAAAGGCTGGATGAAAACATCAATTTACTTCATCATGCTACCTCTGGGTCAGTATGGTCCTCGATCTCTAGGCAAGCACTGATTACTTTCTTCCACCAACCACGACTCTTGGCTTCCCATAATTTCAGCCAAAAGCTGGAAAGATCCCAAGGTAGATATCTGGCTGTGGTGCTATGGGAGGGCCATGTGGATTTTTTCACACATTGCACATGCACGTCTTACATTTCTTTCACCTCAGCATAACCATTGTCAGTTCCTGTTCCCCAGGCAGACTTGCCTTCTGTAATTGTCTTCAGCCTTTGCCTGAAGATGCGTCGCTTTATAATGATTGTGCCGAGATGAGAAAAACATTTGACCATATCTGGAAAATCTCTGCCAGTCACCAGTACTCTTACTGCTGGTCAGCAGATCATTTCTGTGGTGATTTTTATGGGAGAAGAGGTGGGGATTAAATCCCTGATCACAGTATTAATAGTGAGTCTTGGCCCTGCAGTCATTGCAGATGCTCATTTAAACAGCTTCTGCTGCGCTGGCCCCTCAGCAGTACCGGGTTTGAACCTTTAATCTATTTTGTAGAGGTGCTGTATTGTTTTCACTTGTTCTCCACAATCTGTAAAAGGCATTATTAAGTGTGACTTACTGACTTTACTGCTTTTGGAAAAATAATGACTTAAGTTAATTTCTGAGACAATTTTTTATGATTACATGTTGCACTCCTAACATGTTTTTAGTGTTAACTTTGAAAAATTAAGCTTTAAAATTATGTGTTTCTCTAGAAAGAGAGGAATCTTGGCTTTGTCAACATGCACAGGAGCTGGTATAGCTGGGCAACAGCTCTGGGGAGAGGCTAAAACACTGCCTGTTTTCTGGTGCTCTGAGTTGACCTAATTAAAAAAAGAAGTTGAAAAAACAAACAAACAAAAAAAGGCTAGCTTTGTTTACAAATCCCAGTTTTGCTAGTGTCACTAAATTCAGCAGCTGCAGTGACAGTTCCATGTGTGAGCTATGATACCGTTCTCAGCAGAATTTTACCTAGAAACCTTAATATAGTGACTTTATGGGTTTTTTCTCCAAATACTGCAGTTGTTTATGGCAGATATAGATAGATTATAAACAAATTTTAGAGTTGAAACCTGACAGCATTTCTTAGAAATAAGGTGGTTTGCTTTATGCTAAGTGTTGTACAGCTGGGACACCATCAATAGCGATTTTGTGGAAAGCATGTATTGGTTGTGTAACTTTCATGTGCCCAGAATGATGATGTCAGGAACTACAGAATGATGTTGCAACCTTTAGAACAGTGCTGTGAGCAAAATGATTTCCCGGTTTCTAATGAACTTTAAAACATCTACTGAGTGACAAGATGTTGTCCAGCAGCAGGATGCGTATTGAATCGTTGCAAGAGTTGAAGTGAGCAACTGCGTTGCTGTGTGTAAAGTCGGCCTGCGATTGAGCACTGGTCTTACCGTGCGAGCGCTCCCTTCGGCAGAGGTGTGAGCTTTCAAATCTCCGTTTGTATTGTCCCTGGGTGGTTTATGAAAATGGTAATTGCTTTCAGTGTAGCTCATATGAAGCACATTCAGGAAATTATATGCTGCTAACTGCACCCAGTTGCTTCATAACACAATCAGTTTTCTAACGTTCATTTGTTTTATTTAAATTTAGGACAAGTTCCAGGCTCACGTCGCCAGAAACACATGAAAAAGTGATGATAACACTTCTGAAATCTGCACTGTGAACCTCCCCGAGTCATTGCTTCCTTCTGAGTTGGTCCATGCTGAATGGAGGCAGTTGTGATCTCTTCTGCAGCTGAATAATGGGCAGTGCTTTTGCATCAGATTTTTATATGACTCTTTTTATTATATTTTAGTACTTTAAGAGGAAATTACTTTTAAGAATAATATTTTACATTCTCATGTGAAATTACTACTACGTTAACAGCTGAAGTGTGCCTGCATCGCTGTATTGTAAGTTGCAAAGTGTCCCTTTGGTGTTTATTTTTCTATAGTGTATAGCTGGATTCCTTGTAAAAAAAGCTATTAAAATGGCATTTTATTAGTGAATTCTTACATTCTATGGTTATTTCTTTCCACCTTACCTATTTACTTATAGGCTGTTCCTAAAATTGTTTGGGTTTTAATAGGATCATTCTGACTAACAAAACGGCTAAAATACTCTCCTAAATATCAGAGGTACATACAGCCTTCCATGAGTTTAGGATTTGCTCTTCTGGTTTGACCATAAATAAGTCGTTCCTCAGTCTTTCTCACCACACTCCCTTTCAGCACCAAGCCGCCGCTCCTTCAGCTCTTCTGCGATTGAGCTATGCGTGCGTGATTGGTCTGACCAAACTCATGCAATAGAATTAATCTGTGCCTGCTTGGGAAGTCAAAGGCATGTTAGATTTTCCTCCAGCGTGACCTTCACTGATCAGACTGATCTGTGCAGCCGTGAACTTGACTCAGTATCAGAGCTGTCCTTCGGTTTCCTTTGGTGTCCCCTCTGGGGAGAGGGAAGAGCAGAGCTTTGGGGGGGGAATTATCTCGATGTTCAACATACGGTATTTCCATCCAGTACAAGATGTCTGCCCTTACTGCACGGGGAGTTTGACCTCTTTGGTGTGTGCCCTCCACCCTGCTTCAAGTAACAGTTTGGGCAGGGGTGTGAGCCGATGCAGGCAGGACGCAGGAACAACCACAAAACCATGGATTAAGGGCAAAGAACAAATTTAATCTCAATACCTCATGGATCAGGGACCCTCTGAAGCAGCACCCGGGCAGAGGCAGGCAAGCAGGGGACACAGGCACCGCGGAGCGAGATGGAGTCCTTATTGGCAAGAGAGTCCTTGTCAGCAAGGGAGGGAGAGAACTTTGTTAAAATATAATACAATTTTACATCTTACATTATTTTGTAGAAGGGAAAACAAATGGGATGAAGTACCATATGTAGATTGGTTTTTCACTTTAAGAAACCACCCAGAGTGGCAGAAGGATTGTGGGCAAACTCCACAGGACCCTATGGTTCTGGCACTGGAAAAAGAAAGGGGGAATAAAAACCTGAGGAGCTGTTGTTCTGCATGTAGCACTGGGAAAATATGTCTCAAATGAGAGAGGGAGGAGGATGATTTAGTGTTAATGGTGGCCTCAAGACAAAGGGGAAGAGAAGAAGGTTTGGGCCAGGAGGGTGGCCATGAAGATGGGGAAGGGCAAGAGGAAGTGAAGCCCAGCCGGGAGGGTGAGGGGCAGTTTGAGGGGGCAGAGGGATTTAGCCCAATTGCAGGCAGAACCAGGGGTCGACAGGAGGGGGTTACTCAGGCGCCATTGAGACAGGGGGTCGGAAATAATGGTCCGGGAACAGTAAAGGTACCGTTCTCAGTAACGAACCTGTGGTCATGGAAGGAAGCAGCAGGAGCTTACGGGGAAGATCTGGAGAAAGCGGCTAAGATATTTGAGACTATTATTAGAACCCAGGACTCTGACTGGAATGATCTGCAGGTGATTTTGGAAACATTACTGGACACCCCAGAGAAAAGCATGGTATTGAATGCAGCCCGGAGACAGGCAGAGGGGACACGCGCCAATGGGACTTGCAGGGAACGGTAGATCAGAGTTTTCCTACTACGGTCCTGGGGTGGGACCCTAGTCAACCAGGACCCCGGGGACTCTTAACCAGATATCAGAGATGCTGGTTGCTATTCGGAATAAGACATGCTATGCCAAAAACAGTTAATTGGTCAAAATTGTGTTTATGGAATGGCTAAAGAATTCTGCTAGGACACATGAACTTGGACCCTGAGAAGCCGGAAGAGACTGTGCAATTAGCCTCTATTTTTATGGGACAATCTGCCCCAGACAAACAGAAGAAACTCCAAAAGTTAGAAGGAGCAGATTCGAGGGATCTGGGAAAACTGTTGGAGGTGGTTTGGATGGTCTATAATAACAGAGAAAAGGAGGAGACCCACCAGGCCCGCAGGGAGAATCAAAGAGAGGGGAGATTAATTGCTGCGTTGACTGGAGTTGCTCTGGGAAGAGTGAGTGGGGCCTGGGGAGGTAGAGGAGGCTACAGAGGAATTGGGAGCGGGAGGGGATCTTGTTTGGCAAAAGATGAGTGTGCAATCTGCAAAGAACGAGGACGTTGGAAAAACAAGTGCCCAAGGCTCGATCCTGCAGCCCGTCAAGATGATGGGTTTAGAATCCTAAGGAGAACTGGGAAAGTGATCCCCAGCTGAACCCCTGCTTACACTGGAGCTGGGGAACAGTAAAATAGCTCATGTCAACTAAAAATTCTACTTATTCTCTACTTAATACTCGTAAAGGGCGCCTTGACTGTGAGACTGTAAGTGGTGTTGGTGCTACAGGGAAACAGCAAAATTGGCCCTTTTTGAGACCCCTAAAATTTAAATTGGGAAAGCACTGGATGGTTCACCAATTCCTATACATGCCTGAACGTCCAGTGCCCCTTATGGGCAGGGATTTGTTGAGTAAATTGGATGCACAAATAACTTTTATGGAAGGACAAGTAAAACTGTTGATACCAGAACCAAAGGCTGTGAGAGCAAGAATTTTTGTGTTACAGAATGTGCAATGAAAGGGGGAGGAAATTCCAGTGGAGGTGGAGGATGCAGTAATACCTCTGGTCTGGGCCAACAAAGTTCCAGGACAATCAAAACTGGCAGATCCAGTAAAGATCATTCTGAAACCAGGAGCCAGACAGGTAAGGCAAAACCAACATCCTATCAAACTGGGAGGAATAAAAGGTTTAGGAGGGTTAATGACAAAACTTTTTAAATTGCGGATTACTGGTAGAATGTGAGTCAGAATGTAACACTCCAATTTTGCCAGTGAAAAAGCAGAATGCTACAGATTATAGGTTAGTTCAGGATTTAAGAGCCATAAATCAGATTACCCAAGATACACATCTAGTAGTAGCCAACCCATATACCGTGTTAACATCTCTGAAAGGAATATAAGCAGTTTACGGTCCTTGATCTTAAGGATGCTTTCTTCTGCACACCACTAGACGGAAGTGGCCAGGCGATATTTGCTTTTGAATGGGAAAGTCCTGCAACCGGATGCAAAATGCAACTCACCTGGACTGAATTGTCCCAAGGGTTCAAGAATAGTCCAACAATATTTGGAAATCAATTGGCAAAATATTGCAATATGAGGATGACATCATTCTAGTGGCAGCAGAACCCAACAAAATTGTTTACAGATTATTCTAGGCCTACTGAATTTCTTGGGCCACAGGGGTTACCGCGTGTCTGAAGGAAAGGCCTGTCGTTGTTGAGACGGACACGACACGCATGAAGTTGTGAACAAAGAACCCCCTTTTATTATTTTAACAAACTCTTTTATATCTTTTTTAGGAATGT